>CM029018.1:139252902-139345304 GCA_016801055.1 Panax notoginseng
GTATTGATTATTAATGCTTATGTGAGAAGTCACTCATTTTGATTCAATTATTGTCAGTTAATAATATGAATTATTTAGCGATAATAAATTTTATTTTTTATTCGTATTATTAACGTAATAAAACAGAAACATCTTTTATATAAAACAGAATACTTTATTAAAGTTATTCTATAAATAGAATATATTATATTTTATTTAAAAGATTTTTCTTTAAATATGGACCGTCAGATTAAAGTAATCAATCTGGACCGTTCATGGATTAGTTACTATGCATTCTATTTTTCTATAAATAGCAGCTCATTCTTCATTATTTCTTACGAATTCACTGAACTCTAGAGAGAGAAACTATAGAGAGAAACTATAGAGAGAGAGAAGAAAAGTATTCTGCTACTTAACTACTTCCTTATTTCAGTTCTTCTTTAAAACGGTAAGGGGTGTTTTATTCTTTCTTATTCATGAAGAGAACTGTTGTTATTCCATTTCTTATTATTCTGTTGGAATAACCTGTATACGCGGTCTACCCTATACTTGGTGACATTCTTCTATTATTCTGTTGAACATCCTGTCTGTGTTTTATACCGGACCTGGTTCCGTTTTTATTATTATTCTGTTGGAACATCCTGTCTGTGTGTTTTACACCGACCTGGTTCCGTCTTTATTATTATTCTGTTGGAACATCCTGTCTGTGTGTTTTACACCCGGACCTGGTTCCGTTATTTATTATTCTGTCGGAATATCCTGTCTGTGCGTTTACGCCGGACCTGGTTCCATTATTTATTATTCTGTCGGAATATCCTGTCTGTGCGTTTACGCCGGACCTGGTTCCATTATTTATTATTCTGTTGGAATAACCTGTCTGTGCGGTCTATCGCATGCGGGTGATTTCTTTTGTTATTCCATTCTTTATTATACTCAGTTGGTTAAGTTTTGACTTCTATACTCCATGAAATTTGTGGAATATCCTTGATAATTGCGTTCATCCAGTATCTTTTCATGAAAATATTCTTCTAAGCATTCTTGAATTTTACTCCACAAAGCAGTATCATGTTGACAATTTGGACGTTGTTAATTCTTGGATAAATTAATTCTTGAACTTGTTTTATTGAATTCTTATATCATTGTCATCATCCTCATGTTTATAAAATGTTGAAAGTCATCTGTGGCCTGTAGTGCATAGATGGACTTGGTATGATTATGACCAGGGATTATTCGGTATAATCATGACCGTAATGTTACAAATGATGTGGTAAAAGTCCTCATTGGCCCGTAGTGCATTGATGGACAGTTGTTGGCATGATCATGACCATTAATGAATACACGAATATCCTTGGCCGTAGTGCAGGGGTGATTCGATGATGTGGATTATTTTATTAAGCTGAGTCCCAGCGATAACAGTGTTGAAAAACCTTTTAAATCATAAAAGATAGTAGATTTTATTTTCTACTTGACTCTTTTAATGGATTGCTTGTTCCGCTGCAGTTAAACTTGATGTTCGTTATATTTTATCAGTTTAACACTGTTGAAGGCTAATGATAATTTATTCTGCATTATCTTAGTCATAATATTTCTTACTGGGCTAGTTGAGCTCACCCTTTCTTTCACTGTTCTCTTCAGGAAATGAGAACGTAGCTGGGACGAGTCGGGGAACGGAGTGATGGACCAGATGATAGTATTAGTAGTCCTCACTATTCTATTAAATAGTGTGACAATAATTGTAATGAGGACTCCTTTTGAGTTTGTATAGTCTCTAGTAGACAATAATTGTATTCAAACTCACAGTTATGTTTTGTCGTATTGTACACGACAGTTGTATTAGTAAGTTGTATTTGTATTCTGTTTCATGTATCTGATGGCCCAAGATGGGTGATGTATACCTAATTTTGGGGGCGTCACAGTTGGTATCAGAGCTTAGGGATATGATCCCTGGCTAAGATGTGAGAATAGAACTAGGAGAGAAAAGACGGGGAATTCCTTCGCTAGTATGACCTACCTAAGTTTATTTGCATGGTATTTAATTGGTCGGTCAGAATATAAGGATAATATATGACATATCAATTAACTTTTGTTTTGTGGCAGTATCTGAAAATGGCATCTGAGAATGTTGAGATAGCAATAGAGCACAAGCGACTGTTGATTCACCACATATCAATAATCAGGATAATGTGCATCAGGAAGGTGACAATCCTCATGTAAACAACAACACTGACCAGATGATGAATGATGGAATGTTCAGAAGCTTTATGCAGTTCATGCAACAGCAGGCGAGAGCGGCTCCTGTCCAAAATATAGGTGGAAACACTGAAAACTCTCGGACGATCACCGCTAAACAGTTCAAGGAGCTGGGACCACCAGAGTTTAAGAGAGAGCCAAAACCACTTATAGTGAAAACATGGATAAAGCAGATCACCAAGATATTTGATGTCTTGGGATGCTCCGAAGAGCAAAAGATTCCCTTTGCCGCCTTTATGTTGCGAGGAGAGGCAGATTACTGGTGGGAATCGATTAAGCGTACTCAACCTGCCGCACTGAAGATGTCTTGGGAGAAGTTCCAAGAGCTGTTCAATGACAAATACTTTCCCAAAAGTGTTCGTCACATGAAGGAGGTGGAGTTCATCAAATTGGAGCAGAATAATATGACCGTGTCGCAGTATGAGGCTAAATTTGCTGAGATGTCCCGGTTTGCGTCCCACTTGGTGGATAATGAAGAGTGAATGACGTGAATATTTTTGCGAGGTTTGAAACCTGAGATACGTCAACATCTTATTTTTTATAAACTGTGTTTGTATTCAGATGTTGTGAATAGGGCTCAGTTAGTGGGGCGCGATAACGAGTCAATGCAACCAAAAGAGAGCAGTCGGCAAAATGATAATACCAGTTAGAGCTGTCATCGAAGCGGTGACAACAAGCATGGAGGGAATCAACAGGCCAGAAATGGTAACCACTTAGGTGGTAATCAGGGCCAAAACAATAAGAATGGTTATTTCAAGAAGAGGAGATTTAACAATGATGGAAAGACGTCAACACCAGCACCCGTTGTTAAGGAAGGAGAACGACCACCTATCATATGTTTTAAATGCAGAGGGGAGGGACACATCAGTCCAAACTGCGCGATGCCATCTAAAGCATGTTATAATTGTGGTAGAGAAGGTCATTTAGCTCGATTTTATCGTTTACCAAAAACAAGTTCAGCTAAGATGGAGACACCAAAGGCCATCCCAAAAAAGTCAAAATCGGTAGTGCAAGGGAGAACGTTTGTTGTGACCTCCCAGAAAGCAAGGAACCCGAATGAGGTCATCACGGGTAAGCTTATCATAAACTCTAACGAAGTCTATACTTTATTTGATACCGGTTCGACCCATTCTTTTATTTCTCCTACTTGCGCTCATCGATTAAATTTGACTCCGGAGAAATTAGACTTTGACTTATCTGTTGAAACTCTATTAGGAGAAACCTTCATTACATCCACTGTTTATAAGTCTTATTTGGTTCAAGTTGGTACCCACACATTACCTGTCGATCTTATTTCATTAAAAATACTTGCATTTGACGTGATTCTAGGGATTGATTGGTTAACTACTCATCATACAAAAATTGATTGTTTTCATAAGGTTGTTAGCTTTCATATTCCTAATCGACCTATTATGCGAATTCAAGCAACCAAACCATTAAAATCAATCGCTGTCATCTCAAGCCATAAAGCTATTCGTTTATTAAAAAACGGATGTCAAGCTTTCTTAGTTCATGTCACGGATCTAAACAAAAATACGTCAGTTTTGAATGATATTTCAATTGTTAATAAATTCCCTGACGTATTCCCTGAAGAACTTCCTGGCCTACCCCCAGAGCGAGAAATTGAATTTTGTATCGACCTTGAACCCGGTACAAAACCCATTTCCAAAGCCCCATATCGAATGGCTCATATTGAACTTTAGGAGTTAAAGATCCAACTGTAGGAATTGTTAGACATTGGCTTTATTCGTCCTAGTACTTCTCCTTGGGGTGCTCCTATTCTATTCGTGAAGAAGAAAGATGGAATTATGCGACTTTGTATTGATTATCGGGAGTTGAATCATGTCTCCATCAAAAATAGGTACCCATTGCCACGTATTGATGACCTGTTTGACCAGTTGCAAGGAGCACAATTCTTTTCAAAGATCGTCTTCGTTCTGGATATCATCAGCTGAAGGTTAGAACTGAGGATATTCCCAAGACAGCTTTCAGAACTCGATATGGGCATTTTGAATTCCTAGTCATGTCCTTTGGATTGACTAATACTCCTGCTGCCTTCATGGATATGATGAACCGGGTATTCAAGGAATATTTGGATCACTTTGTGGTTGTCTTTATTGATGACATCCTTATTTATTCCAAAAGCCGTGAAGATCATGAGCAACACTTGAGGCTGGTACTCCAAAAGCTTTGTGAATACAAGCTTTATGTCAAGTTAAAGAAATGTGAGTTCTGGCTAGAGGAGGTAGCATTCCTTGGGCACGTAGTATCAAGTCGTGGAATATCGGTTGACCCGGTAAAGATTGAAGCTATTCAAAACTGGGAGCAACCTAAATCAGTGACTGAAGTACGTAGCTTTCTTGGTTTAGCTGGTTATTATCAGAGATTCGTGGAAGGATTTTCTCGAATCGCTACTCCATTAACTCAACTGACTCAGAAAGATACAAAGTTCGGTTGGAGCGAAGAATGTGAGAAGAGTTTTCAAGAACTCAAGAGGAGACTCATTTCAGCACCTGTTCTAACAATACCATCTGGCTCGGAGGGATTTGTCATCTACAGTGATGCTTCGAGCAAAGGGTTGGGATGCGTTCTCATGCAACATGGAAAAGTCATAGCCTATGCATCATGACAACTCAAGAAATATGAGAGGAATTATCCTACTCATTATCTAGAGTTGACAGCTGTTGTCTTTGCTCTTAAAATTTGGAGGCATTACTTGTATGGGGAGAAGGTGGAGATCTTTACGGATCATAAAAGCCTCAAATATTTCTTCACTCAAAAGGAACTCAGCATGCGACAACGATGTTGGCTTGAACTGTTGAAAGATTATGATCATACCATTCAATACCATCCTGGAAAAGCGAACGTGGTAGCTGACGCATTGAGTAGAAGATCATATGCAAGTACGAGTGCGATATTATCAACACAAAGGCCCATTTTGTGTGACTTGCAAAGAATAGAGATAGAGTTAAAGACTCCAAGGACCCATGTGATGATGGCGAATATACGAGTAGAACCAACTTTAATCGATAAAGTTAAAGCTGCTCAAGCTACAGACCTGGAGCTGATGCGTATGAGGAAGAAAGTGCAAGAAGGTGCTATGCCGGAAGCAAGAATCGATGAAGAAGGAATACTTCGAGTCAACTCCAGACTTTGTGTTCCTAACAACCCTGATTTAAAGTATGAAATCATGATGGAGGCGCACAACACACCGTTTGCAATCCATCCTGGAAGTACCAAAATGTATCATGATCTTCGTCATATATTTTGGTGGAGCAATATGAAGAGAGAGATAGCGTTGTTTATCTCAAGGTGTCTAACTTGTCAGCGAGTCAAAGCGGAGCATCAAGTACCAAAAGGTCCATTGCAACCACTTGAAATTCCAGAATGGAAGTGGGAGCACATTACCATGGATTTTGTTACCGGTCTTCCTAAGGTTTCTCAAGGTATAGATGCGATTTGGGTCATTGTTGATAGATTGACCAAGTCTGCTCATTTCTTACCGATACGAGAAACTTATACACTTGAACGTCTTGCTCGTATGTACATAAACTAGATTGTAAGACTGCATGGTATGCCAATATCCATAGTTTCTGATCGAGACCCAAGATTCACTTCACGATTTTGGGTTAGTTTACAAAAAGCTATGGGCATAGATTTACGATTTAGTTCGACATATCATCCTCAGACTGACAGACAATCAGAGAGGACTATTCAAACTCTTGAAGATCTATTAAGACTTTGTGTCCTTGATTTCAAGAGAAGTTGGGACAAGTTCTTACCATTAGTGGAGTTTTCCTACAACAACAGTTATCAAGCAAGTATTGGCATGGCTCCATTCGAAGCATTGTATGGAAGAAAATGTCGTTCTCCAGTATGCTGTGATGAGGTGGGTGAAGCAACGTTGTTGGGACCGGAGTTGGTACGTATGACTACAAAAAAGATTCAAACGATCCGACAACGTATAAAAACCTCACAAGATCGACAAAAGAGTTATGATGATCTTCATCGAAAGGACGTGGAATTTAATATATGAGATCATGAGTTCTTACGTGTTGCTCCATAGAAAGGAGTTATGAGATTTGGAAAGAGAGGAAAGCTCAATCCTCGATTCATCGGTCGAGTAGGAACTGTGGCTTATAGACTCGCTTTATCGCCAAGTATGTCTCGTGTTCATAACATTTTTCACATATCCATGTTATGTAAATATGTGGAAGACCCGAACCACATTATTGAGTTAGAACCGGACGAAATAGCGGAGGATTTGACGTATGAAGAAATTCCTGTTCAAATCTTGGATAAGAAGGAACATATTCTACGCTCCAAGGTTATACCTCAAGTCAAAGTTTTGTGGAGAAACCACGATGTGGAGGAAATGACTTGGGAGTTAGAATCTGAAAGGAAATCAAGGTATCCTTACCTCTTCGACATACCAGGTACGTACCCTAATTTCGAGGGCGAAATTTCTTAAGAAGGGGAGGTTGTAAGACCCCAACTTTTATAAATAAAGATGAATTTTCTATAAATATCATTTTTGAATATTATGGAGTTAATTTGATATAATGTTATAGTTGTGGGTAATATTTATAAATTTTGCAAAGTACGCAAGTTGTTATATAATATTCGATTGGTCGGAGAATATTCGTTTTAACAGGGAATATTCGTACAACGGCACAATTATTGGTGGACCCCACAAGGGAATTATTGTCGGATTGAGAAAACGACAAAAATATTTTATTAAAAATAATGGCGGAAGTTTTACCATTGATACTGTTGAACTACTCGGTAATAAAAGTACAGTAATACGTGTGGTTGCATAGTAGCACACGGTATTGATTATTAATACTTATGTGAGAAGTCACTCAGTTTGATTCAATTATTGTCAGTTAATAATATGAATTATTTAGCGATAATGAAGTTTTGTTTTATTCGTATTATTAACGTAATAAAACAGAAACATCTTTTTATATAAAACAGAATACTTTATTAAAGTTATTCTATAAATAGAATATATTATATTTTATTTAAAAGATTTTTCTTTAAATATGGACCGTCAGATTAAAGTAATCAATCTGGACCGTTCATGTATTAGTTACTATGCATTCTATTTTTCTATAAATAGCATCTCATTCCTTCATTATTTCTTACGAATTCACTGAACTTTAGAGAGAGAAACTATAGAGAGAAACTATAAATAGAGAGAAGAAAAGTATTCTGCTACTTAACTACTTCTTTATTTCAGTTCTTCTTTAAAACGGTAAGGGGTGTTATTCTTTCTTATTCATGAAGAGAACTGTTGTTATTCCAATTCTTATTATTCTGTTGGAATAACCTGTATACGCGGTCTACCCTATACTTGGTGACATTCTTCTATTATTCTGTTGGAACATCCTGTCTATGTATTTTATACCGGACCTGGTTCCGTTTTTATTATTATTCTGTTGGAACATCCTGTCTGTGTGTTTTACACCGGACCTGGTTTCGTCTTGTTATTATTCTGTTGCAACATCCTGTCTGTGTGTTTTACGCCGGACCTGGTTCCATTATTTATTATTCTGTCGGAATATCCTGTCTGTGCGTTTACGCCGGACCTGGTTCCATTATTTATTATTCTGTCGGAATATCCTGTCTGTGCGTTTACGCCGGACCTGGTTCTATTATTTATTATTCTGTTGGAATAACCTGTCTGTGCGGTCTATCGCATGCCGGGTGATTTCTTTTGTTATTCCATTCTTTATTATACTCAGTTGGTTAAGTTTTAACTTCTATACTCCATGAAATTAGTGGAATATCCTTGATAATTGCGGTTCATCCAGTATCTTTTCATGAAAATATTCTTCTAAGCATTCTTGAATTTTACTCCACAAAGCAGTATCATGTTGACAATTTGGACGTTGTTAATTCTTGGATAAATTAATTCTTGAACTTGTTTTATTGAATCCTTATATCATTGTCATCATCCTCATGTTTATAAAATGTTGAAAGTCATATGTGGCCTGTAGTGCATAGATGGACTTGGTATGATTATGACCAGGGATTATTCGGTATAATCATGACTGTAATGTTACAAATGATGTGGTAAAAGTCGTCATTGGCCCGTAGTGCATTGATGGACAGTTGTTGGAATGATCATGACCATTAATGAATAAACGAATATCCTTGGCCGTAGTGCAGGGGTGATTCGATGATGTGGATTATTTTATTAAGCTGAGTCCCAGCGATAACAGTGTTGAAAAACCTTTTAAATCATAGAAGATAGTATATTTTATTTTCTACTTGACTCTTTTAATGGATTGCTTGTTCCGCTGCAGTTAAACTTGATGTTCGTTATATTTTATTAGTTTAACACTGTTGAAGGCTAAGGATAATTTATTCTGCATTATCTTAGTCATAATATTTCTTACTGGGCTAGTTGAGCTCACCCTTTCTTTCAGTGTTCTCTTCAGGAAATGAGAATATAGCTGGGACGAGTCGGGGAACGGAGTGATGGACCAGATGATAGTATTAGTAGTCCTCACTATTCTATTAAATAGTGTGACAATAATTGTAATGAGGACTCCTTTTGAGTTTGTATAGTCTCTAGTAGACAATAATTGTATTCAAACTCACAGTTATATTTTGTCGTATTGTACACGACAGTTGTATTAGTAAGTTGTATTTGTATTCTGTACCATGTATCTGACGACCCAAGATGGGTGATGTATACCTTATTTTGGGGGCGTCACAATTATATTTGATTCTGTTAAGGATCTGGATGATATAAAGCAACGGATGTGTAGTCCATATGTCAGACTACAATATCCAGTCAACAACATAACCTAAATCATTAAACACGGCAAGATCTAGGGCCTGCAAAAACGTTGTCAGTGGTCTCTGGAAAATTTGGGTTACCCAGAAATCAGCTTTCGTGCTTGGTCAACGCACTTTGACCGCTTATATCTTGCAATCTACCCATGATCTGACCCTGTTTCCAATTTCAGATCATAGTCCACATGGCATAGAATAAATCTATAACATAAAACACACCTAACCATTAACACAGAGAGATCTATGAGCCCTGACATTCGGTTGTCAGACCAAAATGTAGGGTTTATAGTCAGTTGATAAAAACTTGATTTTCGTTCCTCTAGATGTTATGGATCTAGGATGTAACAACCCATATCACTAAATAACATCCTTAAACAGTACTTAAAACAACAAACAACAACATCTAACATAAAATACAAGATTTAAAAGTTTTAGGGTTTTATACCTTTTAAAGCCTAATCTTTGAATCTGATCCTTGATGATCTGACCTTGTTAAGCTAAGAGGTTATTATGTCTTAACTTCTCCACTAGTACAAAACCATACAAAGACAACACTTAAAAGATGACGTTTTTATAAAAAATGTTGTGGGTTTTTTTTGGACAACGATTTTTAACAAAACGTTACAGATACATATGAAAAAACGTTATGTATTTAAAAGGGCAATTTTTGGTTTTAAATAGATAACGTTTTTTTTTAAAAAAAATATTATCTATGTAAAAAACACGGAGCAAAAAAAAATGCGGAAGTGAAAAATTTGAAGTATTTTGTTTCCTCCCAGCTATTCTTTCTTCTAAAGCCCTAAACCCCCATTCACCAGATTCTGATCTTCTTCGTCAAAAACCCACTTCTCGCAAGTCGCCTCACCAGAAGGTGAGGAACCCCGACCTTCCGGCTTCCGGAGTTCGATTGAAGAGGGACAGAGCTCCCGTGGGTAAGCGGAGTAGACCCGAGACTCCTTTGCTCCACTGGAAGGTCGATAACAGTAGAGTGACTACAGATGTTTCAGCTAAGGATGACAAGTCGGTGCCAGAGATTGGTCGGAAGAATGCTTGGAAAATGAGGAAAGGGAGAGAGGCTTCGGTCTCAGCGAGGTAAATTCTTACTTTTTTTTTGAAAGTTAGCTCAGGGGAAAATTCTTAGTCTTTGTTTGAAACTGTGACACCCCCAAATCCGGTACTTCCAGTTCCACAAAATTTGGTGTTCACGATACAAATATCATCTATCTATCTACCCATAATAAATGCAACCATGCATTAAATAGAAATAAAATCTTTCCCTTAAGGGTTACAACATCTGAATAATAATACAATCCCATGTTAAACTAACCTTAAACATCTGTGCGGAATTATAAATAAATAAGTCTTAAACAACATCTTTAACTTAAGTCTTAAACAAATACATCATATAAAATAACAAGTCTCCATCATTTGCTAACTTTGCCCTTGCCCTTACTAGTGGAAGGTTCGTCAGCTCTTTCGTTCTTAACTGCAATGTTATAATTAAGCAAGAGTGAGCACAAATGCCCACAAGTATAAAAATGAAATAACAGTATAATAACATGCGAATAAATCAAAGACATCTGAATAAAAGCTCAACTTTTGAATCAAGAGTGAATAACAAGAATCAAAAGAATTCTGAGGGTCATAAGACCTTGAACTATATCCTAGGTTAATAAGGGTTATACTTGAAACCTTTAACAGTCATAAGACTATGGACCTTCTTCTCGTACTTAGGGGGATCAGCCCTTAGTACCATATTGTGCATAATATCTTAACGCTAAAGCGTAAATAATCCCCTATACAGGGTTGTTCATCTCAGTTTGACATTCGAGTCCGCACCAAAGGAAGTTTGGTTTGGATAATTCATCAAGGGTTATGAAATTTAGAACGCTCATCAACTATGGACTAGTTGAATCATTAAGGGTTCACTAGTCTAATAAGGTTCAACAACAATGATATTCAATTTGAATAATAATCTCAAGAAGTATACAATAGAACAATTATTGTATAACTAAATCATACTTTGAAAAGATAATCAATCTTTAATATAACATTTGAACTTGAATAATGGCAATGATAATTTACTCGAGGTAAATAATAAACTTGAATAATAATGACAAGTAGGGTTAGGAAACTTGCTCAAATTTAAGAGTTTAAGTTTAGGAAACTTGCCTCGTGCGTAGATTACACTTTAACTAAGCATGTTCTTTGAATTAAATCCTACACACCATTCATATTCACAATACCAGTTAATTATAACATAACTAATCATCATAAACTCATTCTCTTTGTCTACTTTGATTATTGACTATACTTAATCAATTTACCACTTTGTCACATAATTTACACTTCACGAATTATCAAGCTAATTATGTATTCAATAATTCAATTCACATGTAATTATGTTATTTACATGTTAAACAACTACGTCATCATTTCATTATATTTCTAACATGTTCACATGTTCATTACATTAAGTTACTAACACATTGCTAGACTTAATATTTAAAAAAATTACATTTCTGGACATTTTGGAGAGTGGCGCTGCGGCGCCACTGTTATACTTGATCTTCGCGCTGCGGCGCCGTGGCGCTGCAGCTGGACACATGGCACTGCAGCGCTGTGGCGCTGCGGCGCGGATGTTTAGGCGGGAGTCTGGTGCCGCGGCGCGGCGAACCAGAAACTGTTCTGCAATTCGCGAAAATTGCAGAACACAGCCAAAAACTCCAATTTAATTTATTACTACACGAATTTAGACATACCCACATGTTATAATTCATGTACAATCATAATACAACATCTATAAAGTGATTTTAACCCATTAAACATATAATCACAGAATTAAAACATAAAATTTTCCTCTGTTCTTGATGTTCTTGAAGTTTTTAACAAAAATTCCTAAAATTCAACGCCACGGATTCGTTATAAAGCCAAATCCGTTCATTTAAAGCTTGGTCTCTTCGTATCAACATGCATAATAATATAGGAGTGTAAAATTTAGGGATAATATACGATCACTACATAAAATTTCACGTATAAGGCCATAAGGCCAAAACCCAAACTCTGTAATTTTGCAGCAATCATATACGACGTAAAATTATGAATTGATGATAAGGAATTATATACGATATATATTAAAGTACATTAAAATGACATCTTAACACATATATGCACATAACTCTCACAATTTCAATTATAGAGATATAACAGAGGTTTTGAAAGCCATTTTCTAGAAAACTTAAATACGTGAAATAGAAATTGGTTTGGAGAAAATTACCCAGAGTATAGATTAAGAGATGATCAATGAAAATCTTTTCACAAGTACCTATTGATTATATACTCAAGCTTTTCTCTCAAATTTCTCAATCTTTCTCTCTGTGAACTCAAAGGACTTAGGAAGAAAGAAATAAAAGACGTAAGATAATAAGGGAGAAAACTGACGCGCATCATGGTCAGTTGCCCATCATGGGTTAACTGGCCATAACTCCCTCTAAGGCCACGTTTGGCTAGATTAATATTTACAAAACCCATTAATTTAATAAAACTTTATCATATGGTTTAATTAATGTCACACCCAATTCAAATATCTTATTTAATTTAATATAAAATAAATATAATAATCTATCATAAATTCACATAATCATATAATTAATTTTCTCATTAATAAATAATGTCAATTTATTAAATCTCTAATTAATAATTAAATTAATTAAATAACATCATGCTTAATTAAATATTTCATTTAATTCAATAAGCTCACACAATCACATACTCGAGTAATAAAAATTCTCTACATTAACTTAATAATTGCAACACATATAATTAAATTAATCTATCACAATTGCATCAATTAATTATTTAATCCAATAATTAAACCGTCGAAAAATATTTATTTAATTCAATAAATATTAAAATTAATTTACAAAAATCTCGTTCGTCACGTATTTCCCCCCTTAAAAGGATTCTGTCCCCAGAATCACGACTCAATAAATTTTGACCCGTTACATTCTCCCCCCCTTACAGAGATTCTGTCCCCAGAATCGCATATACATATTTAAGCAAATAAATGAGGGTAATTCTTCATCATATTTTCTTCTAGTTCCCACGTAGCTTCTTTAGCGTTGTGGTTTCTCCAAATTACCTTCACTGAAGGTATAACTTTATTTCTCAGAACTTTCTCAAAATGTAGTGGTTCGTATTCGATTACATGTTTGTGATCAGGCTTGTAGGGTCGTAACACAGAAACATGGAAGACGTTATGGATATTCTCGAGTGCTGGAGGTAAGGCTACCTCATACGCAACTTCTTCGATTCTTCTCAGTACTTCAAAGGGTCCAATGAATCTTGGGCTCAATTTTCCTTTCTTTCCGAACCTGATCTTCCCCTTCCAGGGAGAGACCTTCAAGAAAACATAACTACCTGATTCAAACTCGATATTTTTACGATGTGGGTCAGCATATTTCTTCTGTCGATCTTGAGCCGCTACCAGTCGTGCTCGGATCACTTTGACTATTTTTGCTGTCTGTTGTACCAATTCTGGCCCTAGCAATTGTCTCTCACCAACTTCATCCCAATAAAGCGGAGTTTTGCACTTTTTGCCGTATAAAGCTTCATAAGGTGGCATGCCAATACTAGCGTGGTAACTGTTGTTGTAGCCGAACTCTACTAATGGTAGGTGATCATCCCAATTTCCTTTAAAGTCCATTACACAGGCTCTTAGCATATCTTCTAATGTCTGAATCGTTCTCTCACTATGTCCGTCTGTTTGAGGGTGGTAAGCTGTACTCATTCGCAATTGCGTACCCATGCATTCCTGAAGACGTTTCCAAAAATTTGATGTGAAGCGCGGATCCCTATCTGAAACAACTGATACCGGAACTCCGTGCCTCGAAACAATTTCTTTTACATATAGCCTGGCCAACTGATCTAAGTTGAATCTTATTTTGATTGGAAGGAAGTGTGCAGATTTCGTCAGTCGGTCAATGATAACCCATACTGCGTCGTAGCCTTTCTGAGTCATCGGAAGGCCAACCACGAAGTCCATTGTAATATGTTCCCATTTCCACTCTGGGATCTCTAACGGTTGTAGCAATCCACTCGGTCTCTGATGTTTCGCTTTCACTTTCTGACAGGTCAGACATTTGACAACACATTCTGCAACATCACGCTTCAAATTCGGCCACCAAAAATGTTGTCTAAGATCTTGGTACATTTTGGTATTACCAGGGTGAAACGAATATCGTGAACTATGAGCCTCGCTTAAAATATCCTCCTTAATCTCTTGTACTGGCGGTACCCAAATTCTACTCTCAAATCTCAGTATTCCTTCCTTATCCATCTTAAATCTCGGTTCGGTCCCTTCGAATCTTCTTTGCCACCTTTTTGCATTCATCATCCTGAAGCTGAGCCTCCTTCACTTTATCTAGTAAAGTTGTACCAGATTGCATCCGAAATAGCTTCTCATAAATCTCCATTGGATACTTCACTTCCAACTCCAGTTTCTCCATTTCTGTGATTAGCTCCTCCTGAGCAGTCAACATCATTAATTTCTCACGACCCTTTCTACTTAAGGTGTCGGCAACTACATTCGCTTTACCCGGATGGTATAAAATCTCACAGTCGTAATCCTTAATTAATTCTAACCATTTTCTTTGACGCATATTCAAATCCTTCTGTGTGAAAATATATTTCAAACTCTTGTGGTCCGTATATATCTCACACTTCTCCCCGTAGAGATAGTGCCTCCAAATTTTTAAAGCAAAAACAACTGCAGCTAACTCCAAATCATGGGTCGGATACCCCTTCTCGTAATCCTTCAACTGTCGTGATGCATACGCGATGACTTTACCGTTTTGCATTAGCACACAGCCAAGTCCTTTATGCGACGCATCACTAAAAATAACAAAATTGCCTGTATCATCCGGAAGAGATAACACAGGTGCCGTACTCAACCTCTTCTTTAATTCTTGAAAGCTCTCCTCACACTTCTCCGTCCAAACAAATTTTACAGCTTTTCAAGTTAAATTCGTTAACGGAGTTGCGATCTTGGAAAAATCTTGAATGAATCTTCTATAATATCCCGCCAATCCAAGAAAACTTCTTACTTCTGACGGCGTTCTCGGCTGATCCCAGTTAATCACGGCTTCAACTTTGGATGGATCTACCGAAATTCCGTCTTTATCAATCACGTGACCAAGAAATTGTACTCGCTCGATCCAGAATTCGCATTTCAAAAATTTAGCGTACAACTTCTCCCTTCTCAATACTTCCAACGTTAACCTCAAATGTTCTTCGTGTTCTTCTTTGGTTTTGGAATATACCAGAATGTCGTCTATAAATACCACCACGAATTTGTCCAAAAACGGCTTGAACACACCATTCATTAGTCCCATAAATGCTGCAGAAGCATTCGTTAGACCAAACGACATTACTAAAAATTTGTAGTGACCGTATCGCGTTCTGAACGCTGTGTTCGGTACATCCTCTAGCCTCACCTTCAGTTGGTGATAACCACTCCTCAGGTCTATCTTGAAAAAGTATCTTGCTCCCTTTAATTGATCAAACAGATCGTCGATTCTTAGTAATGGATATCTATTCTTAATCGTGACCTTGTTCAGTTCTCTGTAGTCAATGCAAAGCCGTATCGATCCGTCCTTCTTTTTCACAAACAACACCGGCGCTCCCCACGGCGATACGCTCGGTTGAATGTACTTTTTATCCAGCAATTCTTGTAGTTGGACCATCAGTTCTTTCATCTCTACTGGTGCCATTCGGTATGGTGCCTTTGATATTGGAGCGGTTTCGGGCTCCAAATCAATCACGAAATCTACCTCTGTATCTGGTGGAAGTCCTGGCAAATCGTCTGGAAATACGTCGACGAAGTCCCTTATAATCGGTATTTCTTCTACCTTCGGATTCTCTTTTCGAGTGTCGACTATGTAAGCTAAGTATCCTACATAGCTTTGTCTTAACAACCTCCTGGCCTACATCATCGTTAGACAACTCGCTTGTCTAGGCGACTTGCTATCATAAAACATAATCTTTGACGGAGTCATAAGGTTAATACGCTTCTTCTGGCAGTCAATTACCGCCCCACAATTGGATAACCAATCCATACCCAAAATAACGTCAAATTCCCCAAACCGAATAGGGATAAGATCTACATTCATGATATTACCCTTAATATCCACCCTACAGTTCTTAAACACGTACTTAACATGAATTATCTCTCTATTCGCAATTTCTATATTCATGGGATATTCCAACTCATCCATAAGCAAATCTAAACTATTAGCAAAGTCTTCGGATATAAAGGAACAAGTAGCACCCGAATCAAATAAAACATAAGCATTAATTTCATTGATCAGAATGATACCTGACACCACCTCACGAGACTGGATTGCGTCTTGCACTGTCATATTGAAAGTTCTGGCAGTCGGTCGGTTTGTTGCCGCTGGTCCGGTGATGGTTAAGGCATTCCCACTGTTATTTCCACGGTTACCTCCTGGTGCTGCTCCTCCTGATCCCTTCTTAGGGCAGTCTCTTGCTAGATGATCCTTAGAACCACAGTTAAAACAAGCACCCTTCTTTGGGTTTGGACAGTTTGGTGCTATGTGGCCTTCCTGACCACAATTGTAGCACACTCGCTTCCCTTTCATGCAAACTCCCGTATGAGTTTTTCCACAGTTTGAGCACACTTCAATTTTCTTCTTCTGCCCTCCTTGTTGACTTCCCGCTGACGAGTTATCCGTCCATTTCCTCTTCTGATTATGACTACCCCCAGTGTTACTTCCACCAGTCTTGTTATTTCCTTCACCTTCACTCTTCTTCTTCTTCTGCTCTTTATTGTACTTGGTCACCGCATCGCTCCCACCTTCAGCGAGGATGGCCTTTTCCAGTACTCCGGCAAATGTGTTTATCTGAAACATTGACACCTTACTGAAAACCCAAGGCTTTAGTCCTTGTTCAAATCTTCTGGCCTTTCTTTTGTCAGTGTGTACTTGGTACGGGGCAAACCTTGCCAACTCATTGAATTTAGCCACGTATTCAGGTACGCTCATGTTTCCTTGCTTCAGCTCCAAAAATTGAATTTCCATCTGATTCTGCGAACTAGTTGGGAAGTACATTTCGAAAAATATTTCTTTAAATTTCTCCCACATAATTACACCTTCACCTCCACGCACTTTGTTTGCTTGCCACCAGTAGCTAGCCTCAGACTTCAACATAAACGTTGCGAAAGCGGTCTTCTGGTCTTCTCTAACCCTAGCAACGTCAAATACTTTCTCCATTTCCATGACCCACGTTTGAGCCTCGATTGGGTTCCTGGAACCTTTGAATTCTAGCGGTCCCACCACCTTGAAGTCTTTAAACGTTGTATTTGGTGGAGCTTGAGGTTGATTGTTCATTGCTCCCGTTAGTAAGTTCACCAACTGCTGAACATGATTAGCGTTGGCGTTATTGTTATTATTTGTTAACTCTTCCTGAGTCGGTTGACGTTGTTGTCTTCTCCTTGGCGGTATTTTCTATTAAAATAAACGCTTATTAAGACTTTATTTATTTCTCTAGATAGTTAAGACATTACTCAACAATTTGACATACTCATTTGTCACATCATCTCAAACAACTTAATATATTTAATTCAACTCAAAGTTTTAACATCAAACTATAGCATAACTGCTATTTACATCAACTATCCTGGAATAAAGAATCCACAGGATTTAAAATATTAACATATTCCTTCGTTCATAAACACATCGGAATTTACATATAAAAACTAATTAAGTTTTTCACATAATTAAACGGATTCTAATCCTGTCTATCAAGGTGCTGAAAAGCCTTGCCACGCTCCTCATCCATGATACGAGACATCGTCCTGTGATCCAGCATATACGACGGAAGTCCTTCGAACTGGATGGGATATCTCAAAACTCGTTCCTGAGCCTCATTCATTGCATGATTAAGTGTGGAGTATGTCTCTTCAAGCTTTGCCTTCTTTGCACGACTATCATCTTCTGCACGATCAGCTCGACGTGATTCTCTTACCCATCCTTCCTCTGCTATCTTCAGTCTTCTGGAGGTTTCTTTCAGTTCCTTCTTCAACTTCTCTATCTCCTCAGTCTTATCTTCGGTTTGATCCTTCTCATGGACCAAATCTCATTCTACATTTCCCAATCGTGTGTGAAGAGAAGAAATCTCCCTCTCCTTCTCCTCTAAAGTAGACTACTGAATAGTCGCTCGCTCAGTCAATTCCTGAACCTCGTCTTGTAATTCGACGTTACGGTTGTATAACGTGTCATACATCTCTGCATCAACGGTGTACCGTGGTAACTCCTCTTCCTCCTCTTCCTCACCAAACTCCTCCTCAAGATCCTTCTCAGGATCAGTCTCGGGCTCATGCTCCTGACCAACAACGGTGATCAATGGAGATGACTCCCTCTGAACTAACTGTTCCCTAACAACATGTATGTCTCGGGGCTCCTCCTCTGTAGGTACTATAGGTAATCGGGGTTCTTCCTCCCCAGCTTGACTAGCTTCTCCAACATTCGTCATCCTGACAACAAAATTTTAAGTTTTAGTTACTAAATCGTACTAACGAGCACATAAATTAACACATAGACACATAATGTATTTTATTATCTTCAATGAATTACCAAAAATTCATTTCTTAAAACTCGATAAGAGTTTTTCTTTACTATCTTCTTTCTATAAGGTTACTACCTAAGGTTGTTCCCCCACCTAAGGTTCATAACCTACAGCTTTGATACCAACCTGTGACACCCCCAAATCCGGTACTTCCAGTTCCACAAAATTTGGTGTTCACTATACAAATATCATCTATCTATCTACCCATAATAAATGCAACCATGCATTAAATAGAAATAAAATCTTTCCCTTAAGGGTTACAACATCTGAATAATAATACAATCCCAGGTTAAACTAACCTTAAACATCTGTGCGGATTTATAAATAAATAAGTCTTAAATAACATCTTTAACTTAAGTCTTAAACAAATACATCATATAAAATAACAAGTCTCCATCATTTGCTAACTTTGCCCTTGCCCTTACTAGTGGAAGGTTCGTCAGCTCTTTCATTCTTAACTGCAATGTTATTATTAAGCAAGAGTGAGCACAAATGCCCACAAGTATAAAAATGAAATAACAGTATAATAACATGCGAATAAATCAAAGACATCTGAATAAAAGCTCAACTTTTGAATCAAGAGTGAATAACAAGAATCAAAAGAATTCTGAGGGTCATAAGACCTTAAATTATGTCCTAGGTTAACAAGGGTTATACTTGAAACATTTAACAATCATAAGACTATGGACCTTCTTCTCGTACTTAGGGGGATCAGCCCTTAGTACCATATTGTGCACAATATCTTAACGCTAAAGCGTAAATAATCCCCTATACAGGGTTGTTCATCTCAGTTTGACATTCGAGTCCGCACCAAAGGAAGTTTGGTTTGGATAATTCATCAAGGGTTATGAAATTTAGAACGCTCATCAACTATGGACTAGTTGAATCATTAAGGGTTCACTAGTCTAATAAGGTTCAACAACAATGATATTCAATTTGAATAATAATCTCAAGAAGTATACAATAGAACAATTATTGTATAACTAAATCATACTTTGAAAAGATAATCAATCTTTAATATAACATTTGAACTTGAATAATGGCAATGATAATTTACTCGAGGTAAATAATAAACTTGAATAATAATGACAAGTAGGGTTAGGAAACTTGCTCAAATTTAAGAGTTTAAGTTTAGGAAACTTGCCTCGTACGTAGATTACACTTTAACTAAGCATGTTCTTTGAATTAAATCCTACACACCATTCATATTCACAATACCAGTTAATTATAACTTAACTAATCATCATAAACTCATTCTCTTTGTCTACTTTGATTATTGACTATACTTAATCAATTTACCACTTTGTCACATAATTTACACTTCACGAATTATCAAGCTAATTATGTATTCAATAATTCAATTCACATGTAATTATGTTATTTACATGTTAAACAACTATGTCATCATTTCATTATATTTCTAACATGTTTACATGTTCATTACATTAAGTTACTAACACATTGCTAGACTTAACATTTAAAAAAATTACATTTCTGGACATTTTAGAGAGTGGCACTGCGGCGCCACTGTTATACTTGATCTTCGCGCTGCGGCGCCGTGGCGCTGCAGCCAGATACATGGCACTGCAGCGCTGTGGCGCTGCGGTGCGGATGTTTAGGCTGGAGTCTAGCGCCGCGGCGCGGCGAACCAGAAACTGTTCTACAATTCGCGAAAATTGCAGAACACAGCCAAAAACTCCAATTTAATTTATTACTACACAAATTTAGATATACCCGCATGTTATAATTCATGTATAATCATAATACAACATCTATAAAGTGATTTTAACCCATTAAACATATAATCACAGAATTAAAACATAAAATTTTCCTCTGTTCTTGATGTTCTTGAAGTTTTTAACATAAATTCCTAAAATTCAACGCCACGGATTCGTTATAAAGCCAAATCCATTCATTTAAAGCTTGGTCTCTTCGTATCAACATGCATAATAATATAGGAGTGTAAAATTTAGGGATAATATACGATCACTACATAAAATTTCACATATAAGGCCATAAGGCCAAAACCCAAACTCTGTAATTTTGCAGCAATCATATACGACGTAAAATTATGAATTGATGATAAGGAATTATATAGAATATATATTAAAACACATTAAAATGACATCTTAACACATATATGCACATAACTCTCACAATTTCAATTACAGAGATATAACAGAGGTTTTGAAAGCCATTTTATAGAAAACTTAAATACGTGAAATAGAAATTGGTTTGGAAAAAATTACCCAGAGTATAGATTAGGAGATGATCAATGAAAATCTTTTCACAAGTACCTGTTGATTATACACTCAAGCTTTTCTCTCAAATTTCTCAATCTTTCTCTCTGTGAACTCTAAGGACTTAGGAAGAAAGAAATAAAAGACGTAAGATAATAAGGGA
Organism: Panax notoginseng; assembly: GCA_016801055.1. Taxonomy (NCBI): domain Eukaryota; kingdom Viridiplantae; phylum Streptophyta; class Magnoliopsida; order Apiales; family Araliaceae; genus Panax; species Panax notoginseng. The sequence continues at coordinate 139,273,984 of CM029018.1, forward strand.
GAAAACTGACGTGCATCATGGTCAATTGCCCATCATGGGTTAACTGGCCATAACTCCCTCTAAGGCCACGTTTGGCTAGATTAATATTTATAAAACCCATTAATTTAATAAAATTTTATCATATGGTTTAATTAATGTCACACCCAATTCAAATATCTTATTTAAATTAATATAAAATAAATATAATAATCTATCATAAATTCACATAATCATATAATTAATTTTCTCATTAATAAATAATGTCAATTTATTAAATCTCTAATTAATAATTAAATTAATTAAATAACATCATGCTTAATTAAATATTTCATTTAATTCAATAAGCTCACATAATCACATACTCGAATAATAAAAATTCTCTACATTAATTTAATAATTGCAACACATATAATTAAATTAATCTAGCACAATTGTATCAATTAATTATTTAATCCAATAATTAAATCATCAAAAAATATTTATTTAATTCAATAAATATTAAAATTAATTTACAAAAATCTCGTTCGTCACATCTAGGTTAACTAAAAGCATATAAACTTTAATAACTAAGTTTGGCCCTATCTTTTCCCCTTACCATTCTAATTAATATGTTTTTTCTCTAAATTTTCCTGTCCAGTGTTTGCCTATAACTATTGACATGGGTACAAACAAGGAGAAGTTATTGAATAATGAGTTCTACATTAGGTTCAAACAAAGGAGGGACTCTGGAAAGGTATACAAATTATATTAAGAAAACTGGCAAACAAAAGATTACATCTCATAGTACTCATCAGTTATCTTTAGTGTTTGGTAGTACTGACACTTTTTCTTTCTAGGACTATGCCAACCTTCTACATGAATTCATGACTGCTGTTAAGCAAAACTAATCTATTAAGCAGTGTACTGGTTATAAATGTTTCAAATATAAGAAAAAAAATTGTATTATTGATTACACTTGTCTCATATATGTCTTTTCATAATTTCAGGTCGCAACTGGTATAGCTGAACTCATTACCCTCGAGATGTCGAAGCAGGTATCATCTATTCATCTTAATACCAATGCATGCTTGTTGGATACTGAATGTGGGAGGATAATATAGAGTAAAATTATTATATAATTTTTCTGATTCTTTTACATCGACTTTGATATGTTTTCTATAGACGAAACTTTCCTGTGGATGAGTCGCGTAAGAAGATATGGCTTGTGGACTCAAAGGTAGGAAATGGTTTAATCAAGGGTTCTTGCTACATAATTAATATGCATTCTCTAAACTAATATTTTTTCACATTTTCTTTGTAATAGTGAATTTGAGTGTGCGCACTCGCTTATATAATCATAATAATCCTAGACATCTTTGTAATAGTGAATTTGACTTAGAGGAATCAATAGAAATGGTATCAAATGATGACGGTCGATCTGTATTTTCTCTCAGATGTGATCGTATCAATTTTGGACATAATTAGCATAATTCCCAAGTTCCTGCCCAATCTATTCAGAACGTCAATGATCGACTCTAGTATAGGTAGCAATGGTATCTATCATGAGCAGATCTTCTCTAAGAAAGGTTGGGAAATTGATATACATAGTTGTAGCCTTAGAATACCATGTTAAACATATGGTTTGTTACTATGATTTGCTGTTCTGATTTCAATTACTTTTGCTGGACTTAGTGAATACAAAGATAATGTCCCATGTGAAATATGGTCACCAATGACAAACTGTTTACTTCTAATGGTGTTATCTATTTACTATTTTTTGTAGCTAATTAGCTGGACGAAATGGGCAAATAGGTTATTCATTTGAATGCAAGACCTACCTTCATTCTATTGATGATCAGAAATTGTATATAGGCTATGCTTTTAAGTTTTAGGATGAAAGGAACACCGTGGGGAGTCCACCGTACATTTTAGAATTGGTAAAAGGGTTTTGATGGTGTACATTAATTGTTCATTAGTATCTAACTAAATATTCGTTCCTTACAGCTTTTTGATTATCAATATAATATGGGGTTTCTTCTGATTGAGAAGAAGGAATGGACTTCAAAGTATGAAGAAATCAGACAAGCACTGGCAGAATCACAAGATATGCTTAAACAGGAGCAGACAATGCATATGGTTTCAATATCTAAAGTTGAGAAGCGAGAGGAGAATTTGAGGAAAGCTTTGGACATTGAGAAGCAGTGTGTTGATGATGTAAGATACTTCTTGCTTCATTCTTGCCGTGAAACTGTTGGAGAGGACAGGCTTTAGTTCTCCTTTCCCAGCTTCTGTTATCTTTTTTTATATAATCGATGCAATGATGTTTTAAATAGTAAGCATAATGAATTAGATATCAAGTACATCTCTTATTGCAGCATTGCATCTAACTTTTGGCTTTTACTTTTTATTGGTTATAGAGGTTTATAAGATATCAGCTTCACATTTCATCAATGAAGCCTAAACGAACTGCCTCGAACATTCTGAGCTCTTCGTCCTTGGAACAGTTCTTTGGATGCGTTTGACTGGCAAATCCATAATGACAAAGAATTGCTTAATATCTGGCTGCACTGAACTAAACTAAATTGTTATTACATTACGTGATCAATGACTCAGTATATAGGTTGTACCAATGTTTTCTTATAGGTAATATTGGCCTTATGTACGGGGATTGTTTACCAATGTTATTACAAGTAACAAATGTGATTTGCTATTAATCTAGATGTTAGTGCTTAACTAGTTCATGAATAGCTTGATACTGAATATTCATATATCGTATCAGTATACTATAATACAGTTCTAGCATTTGCCCTTGATTACATTCATGAATCATAAAATATCAAGAGTCTATCAGAATTATATTATATTAGTATACTGTAATACAGTTCATTGATGTCATAATTGTTATTTTTGCTCTAGTAGTTTAGATTAATGAAGGGAATGGTTTTCTTTGTGCAGTCGGTACTTTATTGGGTGCCATGACCAGAGCTTTGATAGGTTAAGAAACCGAGAGTGGGTTTGTTCGAGGTGCTGCAGTTGGAGCCATATCGGGTGTTGTTTTCTCTATTGAGGTGTTCGAATCATCTCTTGTTCTATGGCAATCAGACGAGTCCGGGCTTGGCTGTCTTCTGTACTTGGTGAACAACTTAGCTAACTGCTTATGTGTTTAGATTTTAGGTTTATAAAATCATTATTTCCGATTTCTGAGAAATGAAGAGATAGATTAGCCGTTGGTGAATCTTATAACTGTTAGTTTAGCAAATATGCCTTTCAAACTACAAATACAAATTGAAAATACTTTTAGATTGACTAAAAAATTTATGGAAACTTCAAAACTTTTGCAGATTGATGTCATTGTAATCCTATTAAGTGGTAGACTTGTTCGTGAGAGAATTGGTCCGGTTATGCTATGTGCGGTGCAGAGTCAGGTACTTTAGCTGTTAATTGAATAATTTTAGGATGTGTAAACTTTCACATAGCAGTGACAGTATTTAGTGTAAGACCCCAACTTTTATAAATAAAGATGAATTTTCTATAAATATCATTTTTGAATATTATGAAGTTAATTTGATATAATGTTATAGTTGTGGGTAATATTTATAAATTTTACAATGTACGCAAGTTGTTATATAATATTCGATTGGTCGGAGAATATTCGTTTTAACAGGGAATATTCGTACAACGGCACAATTATTGATAGACCCCACAAGGGAATTATTATCGAATTGAGAAAACGACAAAAATATTTTATTAAAAATAACGGCGGAAGTTTTACCATTGATACTGTTGAACTACTCGGTAGTAAAAGTATAGTAATACGTGTGGTTGCATAGTAGCACACGGTATTGATTATTAATGCTTATGTGAGAAGTCACTCAGTTTGATTCAATTATTGTCAGTTAATAATATGAATTATTTAGGGATAATGAAGTTTTGTTTTATTCGTATTATTAACGTAATAAAACAGAAACATCTTTTTATATAAAACAGAATACTTTATTAAAGTTATTCTATAAATATAATATATTATATTTTATTTAAAAGATTTTTCTTTAAATATGGACCGTCAGATTAAAGTAATCAATCTGGACCGTTCATGGATTAGTTACTATGCATTCCATTTTTTTATAAATAGCAGCTCATTCCTTCATTATTTCTTATTAATTCACTGAACTTTAGAGAAAGAAACTATAGAGAGAAACTATAGAGAGAGAGAGAAGAAAAGTATTATGCTACTTAACTACTTCCTTATTTCAGTTCTTCTTTAAAACGGCAAGGGGTGTTATTCTTTCTTATTCATGAAGAGAACTGTTGTTATTCCATTTCTTTTTATTCTGTTGGAATAACCTGTATACGCGGTCTATCCTATACTTGGTGACATTCTTCTGTTATTCTGTTAGAACATCCTGTCTGTGTGTTTTACACCGGACCTATTTCCGTCTTGTTATTATTCTGTTGTAACATCCTGTCTGTGTGTTTTACACCAGACCTGGTTCCGTTTTTATTATCATTCTGTTGGAACATCCTGTCTGTGTGTTTTACACCGGACCTGGTTCTGTCTTGTTATTATTATGTTGAAACATCCTGTCTGTGTGTTTTAAACCAAACCTGGTTCCATTATTTATTATTCTGTCGGAATATCCTGTCTGTGCATTTACGCCGGACCTGGTTCCATTATTTATTATTCTGTCGGAATATCATGTCTGTGCGTTTACGCCGGACCTGGTTCCATTATTTATTATTCTGTTAGAATATCATGTCTGTGCGGTCTATCGCATGCCGGGTGATTTCTTTTGTTATTTCATTCTTTATTATACTCAGTTGGTTAAGTTTTAACTTCTATACTCCATGGAATTAGTGGAATATCCTTGATAATTGCGGTTCATCAAGTATCTTTTCATGAAAATATTCTTCTAAGCATTCTTGAATTTTACTCCACAAAGCAGTATCATGTTGACAATTTGGACGTTGTTAATTCTTGGATAAATTAATTCTTGAACTTGTTTTATTGAATTCTTATATCATTGTCATCATCCTCATGTTTATAAAATGTTGAAAGTCATCTGTGGCCTGTAGTGCATAGATGAACTTGGTATGATTATGACCAGGGATTATTCGGTATAATCATGACTGTAATGTTACAAATGATGTGGTAAAAGTCCTCATTGGCCCGTAGTGCATTTATTGACAGTTGTTGGCATGATCATGACCATTAATGAATACACGAATATCCTTGGCCGTAGTGCAGGGGTGATTCGATGAAGTGGATTATTTTATTAAGTAGAGTCCCAGCGATAACAGTGTTGAAAAACCTTTTAAATCATAGAAGATAGTAGATTTTATTTTCTACTTAACTCTTTTAATGGATTGCTTGTTCCGCTGCAGTTAAACTTGATGTTCGTTATATTTTTTAAGTTTAACATTGTTGAAGGCTAATGATAATTTATTCTGCATTATCTTAGTCATAATATTTCTTACTGGGCTAGTTGAGCTCAACCTTTCTTTCACTGTTCTCTTCAGGAAATGAGAATATAGTTGGGACGAGTCGGGGAACGGAGTGATGGACCAAATGATAGTATTAGTAGTCCTCACTATTCTATTAAATAGTGTGACAATAATTATAATGAGGACTCCTTTTGAGTTTGTATAGTCTCTAGTAGATAATAATTGTATTCAAACTCATAATTATGTTTTGTCGTATTGTACACGACAGTTGTATTAGTAAGTTGTATTTGTATTCTGTTCCATGTATCTGACGACCCAAGATGGGTGATGTATACCTAATTTTGGGGGCGTCACAGTTGGTATCAGAGCTTAGGGATATGATCCCTGACTAAGATGTGAGAATAGAACTAGGAGGGAAGAGACGGGGAATTCCTTCGCTAGTATGACCTACCTAAGTTTATTTGCATGGTATTTAATTGGTCGGTCAGAATATAAGGATAATATATGACATATCAATTAACTTTTGTTTTGTGGCAGTATCTGAAAATGGCATCTGAGAATGTTGAGGATAGCAATGGAGCACAGGCGACTGTTGATTCATCACATATCAATAATCAGGATAATGTGCATCAGGAATGTGACAATCCTCATGCAAACAACAACACTGACTAGATGATGAATGATGGAATGTTCAGAAGCTTTATGCAGTTCATGCAACAGCAGGCGAGAGCGGTTCCTATCTAAAATGTAAGTGGAAACACTAAAAACTCTCGGACGGTCACCGCTAAACAGTTCAAGGAGCTGGGACCACCGGAGTTTAAGGGAGAGCCAAAACCACTTATAGCGGAAACATGGATAAAGTAGATCACCAAGATATTTGATGTCTTGGGATGCTCCGAGGAGCAAAAGGTTCCCTTTGCCGCCTTTATGTTGCGAGGAGAGACAGATTACTGGTTAGAATCGATTAAGCGTACTCAATCTTCCGCACTGAAGATGTCTTGGGAGAAGTTCCAAGAGCTGTTCAATGACAAATACTTAGCCGAAAGTGTTCGTCACATGAAGGAGGTGGAGTTCATCAAATTGGAGCAGAATAATATGACCGTGTCGCAGTATGAGGCTAAATTTGCTAAGTTATCCCGGTTTGCGTCCCACTTGGTGGATAATAAAGAGCGAATGACGCGAATGTTTTTGCGAGGTTTGAAACCTGAGATACGTCAACATCTGATTTCTCATAATCTGTGTTTGTATTCAGATGTTGTGAATAGGGCTCAGTTAGTGGAGCGCGATAACGAGTCAACGCAACCAAAAGAGAGCAGTCGGCAAATAGATAATACCAGTGAGAGCAGTCATTGAAGCAGTGACAACAAGCGTGAAGGGAATCAACATGCCAGAAATAGTAACCACTTCGGTGGTAATCAGGGCCAAAATAATAAGAATGGTCATTTCAAGAAGAGAAGATTCAACAATGATGGAAAGACGTCAGCACTAGCACCCGTTGTTAAGCAAGGAGAACGACCACCTATCATATGTTTCAAATGCGGAGGGGAGGGACATATCAGTCCAAACTGCGCGATGCCGTCTAAAGCATGTTATAATTGTGGAAGAGAAGATCATTTAGCTCGATTTTATCGTTTACCAAAAACAAGTTCAGCTAAGATGGAGACACCAAAGGCCGTCCCAGAAAAGTCAAAACCGGTAGTGCAAGGGAGAGCGTTTGTTGTGACCTCCCTGAAAGTAAGGAACCCGAATGAGGTTATCACGGGTAAGCTTATCATAAACTCTAACGAAGTCTATACTTTATTTGATACCGGTTCTACGCATTCTTTTATTTCTCCTACTTGCGCTCATCGATTAAATTTGACTCCGGAGAAATTAGACTTTGACTTATCTGTTGAAACTCTATTAGGAGAAACCTTCATTACATCCACTGTTTATAAGTCTTATTTGGTTTAAGTTGGTACCCACACAATACCTGTCGATCTTATTTCATTAAAAATACTTGCATTTGACGTGATTCTAGGGATTGATTGGTTAACTACTCATCATACAAAAATTGATTGTTTTCGTAAGGTTGTTAGCTTTCATATTCCTAATCGACCTATTATGCGAATTCAAGCAACCAAACCATTAAAATCAATCGCTGTCATCTCAAGCCATAAAGCTATTCGTTTATTAAAAAACGGATGTCAAGCTTTTCTTAGTTCATGTCACGGATCTAAACAAAAATACGTCAGTTTTGAATGATATTTCAATTGTTAATAAATTCCCTGACGTATTCCCTGAAGAACTTCCTGGCCTACCCCAGAGCGAGAAATTGAATTTTGTATCGACCTTGAACCCGGTACAAAACCCATTTCTAAAGCCCCATATCGAATGGCTCCTCTTGAACTTCAGGAGTTAAAGATCCAACTACAGGAATTGTTATACATTGGCTTTATTCGTCCTAGTACTTCTCCTTGAGGTGCTCCTGTTCTATTCGTGAAGAAGAAAGATGGAAGTATGCGACTTTGTATTGATTATCGGGAGTTGAATCATGTCACCATCAAAAATAGGTACCCATTGCCACGTATTGATGACCTGTTTGACCAGTTGCAAGGAGCACAATTCTTTTCAAAGATCGATCTTCGTTCTGGATATCATCAGCTGAAGGTTAGAACTGAGGATATTCCCAAGACGACTTTCAGAACTCGGTACGGGCATTATGAATTCCTAGTCATGTCCTTTGGATTGACTAATGCTCCTGCTGCCTTCACGGATATGATGAACCGGGTATTCAAGGAATATTTGGATCACTTTGTGGTCGTCTTTATTGATGACATCCTTATTTATTCCAAAAGCCGTGAAGATCATGAGAAACACTTGAGGCTGGTACTTCCAAAAGCTTCGTGAATACAGGCTTTATGCCAAGTTAAAGAAATGCGAGTTCTGGCTGTAGGAGGTAGCATTCCTTGGGCACGTAGTATCAAGTCGTGGAATATCGGTTGACCCGACAAAGATTGAAGCTATTCAAAGCTGGGAGCAACTTAAATCAGTGACCGAAGTACGTAGCTTTCTTGGTTTAGCTGGTTATTATCGGAGATTCGTGGAAGGATTTTCTCGAATCGCTCCTCCATTAACTCAGCTGACTCGGAAAGATACAAAGTTCGGTTGGAGCGAAGAATGTGAGAAGAGTTTTCAAGAACTCAAGAGGAGACTCATTTCAGCACCTGTTCTAACAATACCATCTGGCTCGGAGGGATTTGTCATCTACAGTGATGCTTCGAGCAAAGGGTTGGGATGCGTTCTCATGCAACATGGAAAAGTCATAGCCTATGCATCAAGACAACTCAAGAAATATGAGAGGAATTATCCTACTCATGATCTAGAGTTGGCAGCTGTTGTCTTTGCACTTAAAATTTGGAGGCATTACTTGTATGGGGAGAAGGTGGAGATCTTTACGGATCATAAAAGCCTCAAATATTTCTTCACTCAAAAGGAACTCAACATGCGACAACGACGTTGGCTTGAACTGTTGAAAGATTATGATCATACCATTCAATACCATCTTGGAAAAGCGAACGTGGTAGCTGACGCATTGAGTAGAAGATCATATGCAAGTACGAGTGCGATATTGTCAACACAAAGGCCCATTTTGTGTGACTTGCAAAGAATGAAGATAGAGTTAAAGACTCCAGGGACTCATGTGATGATGGCGAATATACGAGTAGAACCAACTTTAATCGATAAAGTTAAAGCTGCTCAAGCTACAGACCTGGAGCTGATGCGTATGAGGAAGAAAGTGTAAGAAGGTGCTATACCGGAAGCAAGAATCGATGACGAAGGAATACTTCGAGTCAACTCCAGACTTTGTGTTCCTAACAACCCTGATTTAAAGTATGAAATCATGATGGAGGCGCACAACACACCATTTGCAATCCATCATGGAAGTACCAAAATGTATCATGATCTTCGTCATACATTTTGGTGGAGCAATATGAAGAGAGAGATAGCGCTGTTTATCTCAAGGTGTCTAACTTGTCAACGAGTCAAAGCGGAGCATCAAGTACCAAAATGTCCATTGCAACCACTTGAAATTCCAGAATAGAAGTGGGAGCACATTACCATGGATTTCATTACCGATCTTCCTAAGGTTTCTCAAGGTATAGATGCGATTTGGGTCATTGTTGATAGATTGACCAAGTCTGCTCATTTCTTACCGATACGAGAAACTTATACACTTGAACGTCTTGCTCGTATGTACATAAACGAGATTGTAAGACTGCATGGTATGCCAGTATCCATAGTTTCTGATCGAGACCCAAGATTCACTTCACGATTTTGGGTTAGTTTACAAAAAGCTATGGGCACGGATTTACGATTTAGTTCAGCATATCATCCTCAGACTGACAGACAATCAGAGAGGACTATTCAAACTCTTGAAGATCTATTAAGACTTTGTGTCCTTGATTTCAAGAGAAGTTGGGACAAGTTCTTACTATTAGTGGAGTTTTCCTACAACAACAGTTATCAAACATGTATTGGCATGGCTCCATTCGAAGCATTGTATGGAAGAAAATATCGTTCTCCAGTATGCTGGGATGAGGTGGGTGAAGCAACGTTGTTGGGACCGGAGTTGGTACGTATGACTACAAAAAAGATTCAAACGATCCGACAACGTATAAAATCCTCACAAGATCGACAAAAGAGTTATGCTGATCTTCATCGAAAGGACGTGGAATTTGATATAGGAGATCATGTGTTCTTACGTGTTGCTCCATGGAAAGGAGTTACGAGATTTGGAAATAGAGGAAAGCTCAATCCTCGATTCATCGGTCCATTTTTAATCCTCGATCGAGTATGAACTGTGGCTTATAGACTCGCTTTACCGCCAAGTATGTCTCGTGTTCATAACGTTTTTCACATATCCATGTTACGTAAATATGTTGAAGACCCGAACCACATTATTGAGTTAGAACCGGACGAAATAGCGGAGGATTTGACGTATGAAGAAGTTCTTATTCAAATCTTGGATAAGAAGGAACATATTCTACGCTCCAAGGTTATACCTCAAGTCAAAGTTTTGTGGAGAAACTACGATGTGGAGGAAATGACTTGAGAGTTAGAATCTAAAATGAAATCAAAGTATCCTTATCTCTTCGACATACCAGGTACGTACCCTAATTTCGAGGGCAAAATTTCTTAAGAAGGGGAGGTTGTATGACCCCAACTTTTACAAATAAAGATGAATTTTCTATAAATATCATTTTTGAATATTATGAATTTAATTTGATATAATGTTATAGTTGTGGGTAATATTTATAAATTTTACAATGTACGCAAGTTGTTATATAATATTCGATTGGTCGGAGAATATTCGTTTTAACAGGGAATATTCGTACAATAGCACAATTATTGGTAGACCCCACAAGGGAATTATTATCGAATTGAGAAAACGACAAAAATATTTTATTAAAAATAACGGCGGAAGTTTTACCATTGATACTGTTGAACTACTCGGTAGTAAAAGTACAGTAATACGTGTGGTTGCATAGTAGCACATGGTATTGATTATTAATGCTTATATGAGAAGTCACTCAGTTTGGTTCAATTATTGTCAGTTAATAATATGAATTATTTAGCGATAATGAAGTTTTGTTTTATTCGTATTATTAACGTAATAAAACAGAAACATCTTTTTATTTAAAACAGAATACTTTATTAAAATTATTCTATAAATAGAATATATTATATTTTATTTAAAAGATTTTTCTTTAAATATGGACCGTCAGATTAAAGTAATCAATCTGGACCGTTCATGGATTAGTTACTATGCATTCCATTTTTCTATAAATTGCAGCTCATTCCTTCATTATTTCTTACGAATTCACTGAATTTTAGAGAGAGAAACTATAGAGAGAGAGAGAAGAAAAGTATTCTGCTACTTAACTACTTCCTTATTTCAGTTCTTCTTTAAAACGGTAAGGGGTGTTATTCTTTCTTATTCATGAAGAGAACTGTTGTTATTCCATTTCTTATTATTCTGTTGAAATAACCTGTATACGCGGTCTACCCTATACTTGGTGACATTCTTCTGTTATTCTGTTTGAACATCATGCCTGTGTGTTTTACACCGGACCTGGTTCCATTTTTATTATTATTCTGTTGGAACATCCTGTCTGTGTGTTTTACATCGGACCTGGTTCCGTTTTTATTATCATTCTGTTGGAACATCCTATCTGTGTGTTTTACACCGGACTTGGTTCTATCTTGTTATTATTCTGTTAGAACATCATGTCTGTGTGTTTTACACCAGACCTGGTTCCATTATTTATTATTCTGTCGGAATATCCTGTCTGTGCGTTTACGTCGGACCTAGTTCCATTATTTATTATTCTGTCGGAATATCCTGTCTGTGCGTTTACGGCGGACCTGATTCCATTATTTATTATTCTGTTGGAATAACTTGTCTGTGCGGTCTATCGCATGCCGGGTGATTTCTTTTGTTATTCCATTCTTTATTATACTCAGTTGGTTAAGTTTTAACTTCTATACTCCATGAAATTAGTGGGATATCCTTGATAATTGCGGTTCATCCAGTATCTTTTCATGAAAATATTCTTCTAAGCATTCTTGAATTTTACTCCACAAAGCAGTATCATGTTGACAATTTGGACGTTATTAATTCTTGGATAAATTAATTCTTGAACTTGTTTTATTGAATTCTTATATCATTGTCATCATCCTCATGTTTATAAAATGTTGAAAGTCATCTGTGGCCTGTAGTGCATAGATGGACTTGGTATGATTATGACCAGGGATTATTCGGTATAATCATGACTGTAATGTTACAAACGATGTGGTAAAAGTCCTCATTGGCCCGTAGTGCATTTATGGACAGTTGTTGGCATGATCATGACCATTAATGAATACACGAATATCCTTGGCTGTAGTGCAGGGGTGATTCGATGATGTGGATTATTTTATTAAGCTGAGTCCCTGTAACGACCCCAAAATTCATACCATTTAAATCTCTACTTCGGTCGTTAACCATACATTAAATCTCAAATTTTACATCATTATTCGATATTAAAAACACTAAAATTGAGGAATATTTAAAACTTTTATACATTTCCTTCTTTCTTGTCCTGAATCGCAACCATTACATTACATCTCTTTGATTCAATCTTATATCATGAATCGTTACAACAAAAATGACTATACAAAGGCTTACATCATAACTAAATATCCATATAAATTGGATAGCTCAACTTACATTTCAACAACATGTTACGTTCAAAATATGAAATACATTTCTCATAAAACATAAGTAATCTTCGTGAATATAGATCTCTATAACTCACATAGCACGTATCTTTACCTTAAAATCTTGACCTGCAAAAGTGGTTATTTGCAAGAGTGAGCTCGACAGCCCAGCAAAGTCTAACAGTTTTCATGCATCACAAAGCACCTAATAACATGCTCGACATACATCTCATTAAAGTAACATGGCATACATGCTTTTAATTCACATAACAAATATAAAGATTGAGTTCCTTACTCAATCATCATTACTTAGGTAAAACAATGCAGTCATATATTGACTTTAACATTTCATGATTTCAACATGCATAACATATCATGTAATTTAAAACAGTTCATCAAATCCACGTAGAAAATAGGAACCGAAAGACTTGCCTTGATCGTTGTTTACCAATAACAGTTTAACAGCTTACAGCTATCTGCACTTCACGTGCCCTACGCAATTATATAATCATACACATCAAATATTAGTCACATAACAATACATAGTAATTGTAATGTAAACTCTACTCCACATCTCATAATCTTTCCTATTAATTAGCACACAATGTTCAATTATATTGTGTTAACTTTTAACTTATATCTCACTGTATTTCATATTCGCAGTTCATTCAAGTGCTTAAGTCTTGCTAGGACTACTTATTGGTTTTATATTAAACCCATTCCATATCTAATAATATCCATTTCAATTGAATTGAAACACTTTTTAAGTTCGTTAACACTTGGCACGGCGTTTCGACGTTCATTCGTCACACGCCCGATTTGCCTCTCTTGTGTAAGCTTACTATGCTTCTATAACTCATTTAATACATCATGTATTAATGTTAAGTATCATTATATTTACTATTATTCATGTTTTGTAACTTAGGACATCATCTTTTATGGTCTAGAGCACTACACATGCATATGTGCATGCCCGACACCATCCGATTGCCTCTGAAAACATAATAGTCCTAAAGATGACCATTTTTACCCCACCTAATGACCTCAAATTGAAACACTTAAAGAACGAAAGTTGTAGGTCTACTCGTGCTCGTTCCGGATCATCTTGAATCACCTCAATCGGAGTTCGTATGAGGAAGTTATGACTATTTTACTACAGGAGGTCAAAACTGTCCAAGTCAGACTACAAGTCCGGCGCTGGGGCGCGAGGACTAGGCTATACAGTGGCGCCGGGGCGCGAGATTGGCACTGGGGCACGAATTTCAGTGCTGGGGCTCCAACCTTTGGCGCTGGGGCGCGAATTTTGGCGCCGGGGCGCGATTTTTGGCGCTGGGGCTCAAATTTTGGCGCTGGGGCGCCGAAACTTGCAGAACCCAACCACGAAGAACATAACGAAGCTACTTTCTTTATTTTTAATATCAATTAACCTCAATTAACATGTATAACTTATATAAATTACACATATACACACTACCCAACATGCGTATACTAGTTTAAATTACTAAACAATAATCACAGAAAACTAAATTCCTTGAAAATCATATTTTAAAATAAAACTCCATGTTTGATATTTGTTAAACACAGTGAACACTATAATCTCTAATAACCACAAATTTGATTACTTTTAAACTACAATTCTTTGTAGTTCATATCCAATTAACATAATCATACTTCAATTTCATAACTTCACAATTAACATATACTAATTTTGATATTTCTACAAACCACTTTCACACGTGAATGTTTATTGTAAAAACTAATTTCTCTTTCTATATGAACGTAATTTAGCATACCAAATATATATACATATATACATGTTAGTTATTACCAGAACACATGCTTTCATAATCATTTAGTAAAACATAGTTACAGACAACCTTTGTAAAACTTATATACAATGAAGTTGAGTTTCATGAAACACAGAGGCTAAATAATTATATTATAAAACATATTTGTTAAGAGTATAAACATACCTTTTTATTCAGACAATCTTTGCTTAATCACTGATAATAGTTCGAAGAATACATAATTTTCTCTTGTTTCTCTTTCTAAGACCTCTGACAATTTCTCTCAAAACTCTTTGGTCTCTCACTTTTCTTTTCTTTTTCCTTTCTTAGTCTTAAGCCAAAACACACTGTACGTAAAACTAAACTGATAACATTTATGCGTAAACTAAAAATTGATATGGCCTTAATAATCACCATAACTATTATCAGTTACCAAAATAATAAGTGTATATCCATTATAAATATATTTTATTATATATTATTTATAAAAATTCAAAATTTAAAAACCAAAAGCCATAGGGCTTTGTTTGGCAAAATAATTTAAAACTAAAGACTTAATATATTTAAGCCTTGTTTGGCAAAATAAATTAAAACTACATTAATTTATTTTAATAACCACTTATAATATAATTATTTGTCACACTTCTAATTAATTAAGTTTTCATACTTAATTTAATTAATTCTAATAACAATTCATTGCATAATATAATTATTTATTTAATCATTATAAATTCTCTAACTTAATTATTAAATTAAATTAGATTACTATTTCAAAATAATTACTTTCCTTAACTCATTAATTATTTATTAAACAAATAAATAATCAAATCACATAAAATCAAATACTTATTCAACAATAAACACATCCATTAAATATTTATATAATTCAATAAATATTTAAATATTATAATAAAAATCTGAATTGTTACATCATTCCCTTCTTACAAGGATTCTGTCATCAGAATCACAACTCAAGCCACTCATTCGTTACAATCTTCCCTACTTACAAAGATTCTGTTCCCAGAATCGAAGACACAAATTACACAAATAACTCAGAGAAATCTTTCATCATTTTATCTAAATATAGATTTTATATTTCCTACTACATTCATTACCTAACAAATTCTATGTTTCATTTCATAACTTTCATTTGAACTCAATTATATTTTGAGTAATATATATGTTTTAACCAATTCATTTCCTTTTCTAAGGATCGTTATCATAAACACTCGGGAATCGCTATCATAAACACTCGGGATATTACATTCACCCTTTCTTCTAAGAATTTCGTCCTCGAAATTTTATTTATTAATTTTTATTCATTCACTCTATTGAAGTAGATTTTACATCACTACTCATTCATTCATTGGTTTCTATAACCACTTTCTTTCCACAAAGATCATTCTACAATTATTAACTTTTCTATTAAAAGTTTAACATTATTCTTTGATAACTCATCTATTTCTCACTTCAAAATCTCTTTTCTCACTTATTCAACATATTCATCATCCAGTGTCGTATTCTACGACTTACTTCTTTCTAAGGAATATTTTCCTTACCACATTCACCTTTTAGAATATCAAGAATCTTCCACAATTGCTCAATAATTGGGAAGCGATATGAATAACAGAAATTTAAAAGATTCCAAATCATGCTGAGGGTCATAAGACCACGAACTATGTCCACAGTTGCAAGTAATCTTTCAACTTCAACTTTAACAGTCATAAGACTATAAGGACCCCCGTAATTAGGGTGTTAAGCCCTTCGTACGATGTATTGCGCACAAACATTTAAACGCTATGCATATATCCATAGTTATAAGTAATCTTTCAACTTAAACTTTAACCGTCATAAGACTATAGGGACTCCTCGTACTTAGGGTGATCAGCCCTTCGTACAATGTATTGTACACAAACATCTCAACGCCTCCGCATAATCCCCTATAAAAGGGTTGTTCATCTCAGCTTTTCAACATCTGAATCTGCACCAAAATAATTTGGTTTGGCGTAACTTCTCAAGAAACTCTTGAATTTCATGAACATCTTTCAATATTTGTCTAGTTGAATCAAATAGCATAGACCTTTACAATAACTCGGACATTAACCGAAATATACATATACATACATACATATATATTCTCATATCTTAAAGAAATCTCAAAAATCTTTTTTTTTGACGTCATGATACCGCACTGTATTTACAGTCCGTTGAGGATTCCGTCATTTGGTGATTTTATCATACTACATCATACCATAGTGGGTTGACGATCCTTAGATCACATCCAACACTAGGTAATATTGCATTGATGACTCCATCGTTTTTATCATCTTTGCACCAGGTTACATGATGCATTAATGATATAAAATACATTTTGATATATTGCAAATCATTTTTGTCTAGCCGAACCAATTAGCATAGACATACGAATAACAGTATTGTTGTTAAAACTCATTAGTTCCATCATTTGATCCAATGTTTTTCAAGAAAATAAAAGTGTAAACATCAGCACGAAGTCAATAAATTTTGAAAGTCTAGCATAGCTAGTAGATTTAGAATACCTATGCTTCCACTATCAACTCCACTTTCTATAATGATCCATTGCTTAATAGGTCTATCTATTCCTACCATCCTCAATACTCCATTCACACTTAATTATACCCTAGTTCATCAAACTTACCACACGTTATGAGTTCAGGAACTTGCCACAATCATATGAGTTTAAGAACTTATCCTAGTCAGACCATAAGCGTCCATTCGCTGAGGGGTTCAAAAACATACCATATAATTATGAGTCGCGAACCTACCATAAGTATGAGTTTTACGAACTCGCACTTAACCTTATAATATTCTCTAACTATACTCTACCTATCTGTTATACACATGAGAAAAGAATCACCTTCTCAACAGGCATATAGCAAATAGCGCGACATAAACATTCCAATGATTATCAATGTGATAAACTGAGTGCAAGCACAAAACCCTCGCCCATACAAAGGTTTGTACAACTCAGCCATTACATGAGTTCTCAATTGAAATCCCACTTAACTCTATCTTTCTTTTAACTTGCTCTTTGCTCGATACGAATTCCTAGTATCACATCATCTATAACTCCTCATGAGTTATCTCGTACTATTTCATAGTACACCATCTTCATAACATTAAGCTATAATCATTCAAACATTACAGACCATCTTTCTTTTATAACTTAAACAGATCACGTCGTGACCTTATTCTATAATAATCTCTCTTAAAATTCTTTTGTTACCTCGTGATCGTTTTGTTTTACGATCCTCATTCTTTTTCTTTTTCATCATTTACGACATTATTCGTTATCTTGGCTATTAGAGTTAGGAAACTCCCATTTCTTATCTTTATATCTTCAAGATTCTTCTTTGAATCTTCTTATTTATAAAACAATTCTTCCTTTAAGAATTTCTAACTTCATTTACATCGCTCAAAATTTCATTCAAGTTCTAAGCTCTCATCATATGTGTCCATTTCTACACTTGGTACACATCTAGTCTCTAACAGTTTCAATATGGTACGCTGAGTGATTTCCCACAAACAACCAACAAACTAGGTTCCGAGTT
The DNA here is from genome assembly GCA_016801055.1 of Panax notoginseng. NCBI lineage: Eukaryota > Viridiplantae > Streptophyta > Magnoliopsida > Apiales > Araliaceae > Panax > Panax notoginseng. Next base: position 139,292,003 of record CM029018.1, read on the forward strand.
GCTAGTTCGTATATACCTCCGCTCCATGAAGGAATCGTTTAGCCCAGATACCATACATCAACTATTAAAGAGTACAATTGTACCACACTTAGACATAACTCTCTATTCATAACTTCTTTATCATTCTCTTTTTATAGACATTGTCTATTTATTATCACCTTACATCCTTATTATTGGAGTTGGGTAACCCCACATTTATATTCCTTATAACTCTGCGAGATTCTTCTTTGAATCCTTTCACGCCAGTTTTAATCCCTTATTGTTCAAACTCTATTTGAGCTTATTCGTTCTTTATCTTCACCTCTCTTCTCTAAGGTTATAGCCTACGGTACTCCTACCTAAGGTTTATAACCTACAGCTTTGATACCAACTGTAACGACCCCAAAATTCATACCATTTAAATCTCTACTTCGGTCGTTAACCATACATTAAATCTCAAATTTTACATCATTATTCGATATTAAAAACACTAAAATTGAGGAATATTTAAAACTTTTATACATTTCCTTCTTTCTTGTCCTGAATCGCAACCATTACATTACATCTCTTTGATTCAATCTTATATCATGAATAGTTGCAACAAAATGACTATACAAAGGCTTACATCATAACTAAATATCCATATAAATTGGATAGCTCAACTTACATTTCAACAACATGTTACGTTCAAAATATGAAATACATTTCTCATAAAACATAAGTAATCTTCGTGAATATAGATCTCTATAACTCACATAGCACGTATCTTTATCTTAAAATCTTGACCAGCAAAAGTGATTATTTGCAAGAGTGAGCTCGACAGCCCAGCAAAGTCTAACAGTTTTCATGCATCACAAAGCACCTAATAACATGCTCGACATACATCTCATTAAAGTAACATGGCATACATGCTTTTAATTCACATAACAAATATAAAGATTGAGTTCCTTACTCAATCATCATTACTTAGCTAAAATAATGCAGTCATATATTGACTTTAACATTTCATGATTTCAACATGCATAACATATCATGTAATTTAAAACAGTTCATCAAATCCACGTAGAAAATAGGAACCGAAAGACTTGCCTTGATCGTTGTTTACCAATAACAGTTTAACAGCTTACAGCTATCTGCACTTCACGTGCCCTACGCAATTATATAATCATACACATCAAATATTAGTCACATAACAATACATAGTAATTGTAATGTAAACTCTACTCCACATCTCATAATCTTTCCTATTAATTAGCACACAATGTTCAATTATATTGTGTTAACTTTTAACTTATATCTCACTGTATTTCATATTCGCAGTTCATTCAAGTGCTTAAGTCTTGCTAGGACTACTTATTGGTTTTATATTAAACCCATTCCATATCTAATAATATCCATTTCAATTGAATTGAAACACTTTTTAAGTTCATTAACACTTGGCACGGCGTTTCGACGTTCATTCGTCACACGCCCAATTTGCCTCTCTTGTGTAAGCTTACTATGCTTCTATAACTCATTTAATACATCATGTATTAATGTTAAGTATCATTATATTTACTATTATTCATGTTTTGTAACTTAGGACATCATCTTTTATGGTCTAGAGCACTACACATGCATATGTGCATGCCCGACACCATCCGATTGCCTCTGAAAACATAATAGTCCTAAAGATGACCATTTTTACCCCACCTAATGACCTCAAATTGAAACACTTAAAGAACGAAAGTTGTAGGTCTACTCGTGCTCGTTCCGGATCATCTTGAATCACCTCAATCGGAGTTCGTATGAGGAAGTTATGACTATTTTACTACAGGAGGTCAAAACTGTCCAAGTCAGACTACAAGTCCGGCGCTGGGGCGCGAGGACTAGGCTATACAGTGGCGCCGGGGCGCGAGATTGGCACTGGGGCACGAATTTCAGTGCTGGGGCTCCAACCTTTGGCGCTGGGGCGCGAATTTTGGCGCCGGGGCGCGATTTTTGGCGCTGGGGCTCAAATTTTGGCGCTGGGGCGCCGAAACTTGCAGAACCCAACCACGAAGAACATAACGAAGCTACTTTCTTTATTTTTAATATCAATTAACCTCAATTAACATGTATAACTTATATAAATTACACATATACACACTACCCAACATGCGTATACTAGTTTAAATTACTAAACAATAATCACAGAAAACTAAATTCCTTGAAAATCATATTTTAAAATAAAACTCCATGTTTGATATTTGTTAAACACAGTGAACACTATAATCTCTAATAACCACAAATTTGATTACTTTTAAACTACAATTCTTTGTAGTTCATATCCAATTAACATAATCACACTTCAATTTCATAACTTCACAATTAACATATACTAATTTTGATATTTCTACAAACCACTTTCACACGTGAATGTTTATTGTAAAAACTAATTTCTCTTTCTATATGAACGTAATTTAGCATACCAAACATATATACATATATACATGTTAGTTATTACCAGAACACATGCTTTCATAATCATTTAGTAAAACATAGTTACAGACAACCTTTGTAAAACTTATATACAATGAAGTTGAGTTTCATGAAACACAGAGGCTAAATAATTATATTATAAAACATATTTGTTAAGAGTATAAACATACCTTTTTATTCAGACAATCTTTGCTTAATCACTGATAATAGTTCGAAGAATACATAATTTTCTCTTGTTTCTCTTTCTAAGACCTCTGACAATTTCTCTCAAAACTCTTTGGTCTCTCACTTTTCTTTTCTTTTTCCTTTCTTAGTCTTAAGCCAAAACACACTGTACGTAAAACTAAACTGATAACATTTATGCGTAAACTAAAAATTGATATGGCCTTAATAATCACCATAACTATTATCAGTTACCAAAATAATAAGTGTATATCCATTATAAATATATTTTATTATATATTATTTATAAAAATTCAAAATTTAAAAACCAAAAGCCATAGGGCTTTGTTTGGCAAAATAATTTAAAACTAAAGACTTAATATATTTAAGCCTTGTTTGGCAAAATAAATTAAAACTACATTAATTTATTTTAATAACCACTTATAATATAATTATTTGTCACACTTCTAATTAATTAAGTTTTCATACTTAATTTAATTAATTCTAATAACAATTCATTGCATAATATAATTATTTATTTAATCATTATAAATTCTCTAACTTAATTATTAAATTAAATTAGATTACTATTTCAAAATAATTACTTTCCTTAACTCATTAATTATTTATTAAACAAATAAATAATCAAATCACATAAAATCAAATACTTATTCAACAATAAACACATCCATTAAATATTTATATAATTCAATAAATATTTAAATATTATAATAAAAATCTGAATTGTTACATCATTCCCTTCTTACAAGGATTCTGTCCTCAGAATCACAACTCAAGCCACTCATTCGTTTTGAAAATGTTGTGTAAGGGTGTCAAATAGATGACACCCTTAACCACGACGTTTTTCTGATTGAAATCACAACATTTTTTCTGCGTTATCTATGTATTATTTTGTAGTAGTGCTCACTCCCTTTCACTCTCATTCCCAAATTTTTAGAGAGAGAAGAGGTTGGCTAGCATGATAAGTAAAGTGAGATATTTTCTTTACTTTAAATCTATTATATATATCTTTGATCCAATGTATCTAAATGTGCAAGGTGGCTGAGATTGCTGAGATATATACACATGGGATATATCTAGAGTTGGTAAGCTCAAATTTATGGCAAGATACACACTCCACCCTAATAAAAAATGTGACAAAAAGGGCAATTTGGACACTTACTCACATTTTTAATGGCTTTTTAGTAACTTAACTAACCCTTAGGGTTTAACCCTAAGGTTTTACAAAATTTAATTTTTTTTTACCATTTTCTAATTAGATTTCAAAATTATAATTAGGATTTCCTAATTATACTAAAGTTCACTAATCACATTAAGGTTTGCTAATTAGGATTAATGTTTCCTAATTAACATTAAAATCTATAATTTAATAATTAGGTTTTTCCCTAATTGTACATTAGGGTTTCTAATTTAGCAATTAGGATTTTCTAACAAATTTGTTAGGTTTTTCCTATTTAGAATTATAATTATAAACACTTAAGCCTTTGAATTCCCAATTTAGGGATTTCAACCTCCGAATTAGGGTTTTGGATTCCCGGTACTGAAATTAGGGTTTTCAGAACCGGTTTCTAGGGTTTCTTATTAATCAATAAAATTTTCTAACTGAACGTGGATGCACTTAATATAACTTTAGGTTTTATCCCCGATATAACTTATTGGCAAAACTAATGATTTAGCCACCGAAGTTGACACGTTTTATTGAATACATAATTGAACTTTTAATTTTTTAAATTAACTCACTGAACTAAATTTTATTTTCAAATTAGGTCATTCTGTTAAAAAATGTTAACAGACGTTAATTTTTTATATACGTGACGCTGACGTGGATATAAAAAAAGAAAAAAAGAAAGAAAATGACATGGAAAATAAAAACAAAAAAATCAAAATAACTTTTTATAAAACAGATCTAACCATATTCATCAAAATAAAAGGAAAAATTTAGGATTCTTCATTTTATTCATCTTCCCCAAATTTTAGGGTTTTCTTCATCTTCCCCAAACTTCACAACTTGCCAATTCCATCTCTCATTTCCTCTGATGCTCTGCATTCCAGAGACATGCACCAAAACAAGCCTCCAATCACCTTGACCTTCTACTCCACTTTCATTAACCACATCATTACACTCTGCATTACTCAAACAACTCTCAATATGAGCTGAAACCTCTTCTCAGACCCGAACCCTCGATGACATACCGGACATTCAAACACATTTTCTAAAGAATACCCATTCTTGTTTCTCTTCCCAGTAGTGATCAATGAGTCAAATGGATGAAATCCATCAGTTGGTTTTGAATCTGACTCCGATTTACTCTGAATATTAGACTGACTTTGAGCTTGAATGTCAGAATTATTGATTCTTTGAGGCAACAACTTAACAATATCTGAGGTAGACCCATTTGATGACTTAGCATTTGGCTCCAAAAATTACTACAGTTAATCTGAGCTCGATTATCAGAATCATACCTTATTTGAGGAAAAGCTTTGGGATTTTCCAAATTAGGCAGCTGTAACAATCTAGATTTTTTTTAATTATAGTATTAAAATATTTATAATTTAACGGGTCGAATTAATTGAGTCGTGATTCTGGGGACAGAATCCTTGTAAGGAGGGAATGATGTAACAGGTTGGTATCAGAGCTGATAGGTTTGAAACCTTAGGTAGGGGTACCTTAGGCTATGACCTTAGAGAAGAAAAGGTGAAGACAGTGAATGAATAAGCTCAGATAGAGTTTGAACAATAAGAAGTAATTTAAAAATTTTTTAAAGAAGGGATTAAAACTTACGTGACATGATTCAAAGAAGAATCTCGCAGAGTTATAAGGAATATGAATGCGGGGTTACCCAAGTCCAATAATAAGGATGTAAGGTGATAATAAATAGATAATGTCTATAAGAAGAGTGATAAAGAAGTAAAGAATAGAGAGTTATATTTAAGTATGGTACAATTGTACTCTTTAGTAGTTGATGTATGGTATATGGGTTGAGATAGAAAAATACAGAGTTCTTCAAGCTTTTCTAAGGGTTTAACAAGTATTCTTATCAACAAAAAGGTAGGTGCTTATAACCTTAAATTATGTTTATGTAACCGTATATGTTTTTTTTACGCCATATATTTACTGTGAATTTGATAGTCTGTGTTCTTCAACTTCACTGTGTATAAGTTGTTACAAAATTCTTGTAAACTATGTTTTGGTAATTGTTATACTAGCATGTATATATTTGTATATAATTGTATGCTTAATATATAAATATGATGGTATGCTAAATTACGTATTCAAGAAATTGATTTTTCACAGTGAAAACATGTGAGTACGAACTTGAGTATAGAATATATCAAAGGTTATATATATATATATATATATATATATATATATATATATATATATATATATATATATGCTAACTGAGAAATTGGACTATATATGTTAATTGGACTATATATTGGTATGCTTGTATTTCAAAGGTATTAATTTGGTTCTAAGTATGGAATTTCATTCGCTGTACTTTAGATATCAACAATGGAGTTTTGATTTTTAAAAGTTTGGTTTTAAAGGAAAATAGTGTTTTCAAATAATTAGTTCTCTGATATTGTTGTTTAGTTGTGTAAAATTCGTATACAAATGCTTCATAACTTATATGTGTAATTTTCATGAAGTTATACATGTTATTGGATGTCATTGGCTGTTAAAAAAAATTAGACAGTAGCTTTGCTCTATTTTTCTGGTTTGGTTCTGTGAGTTTCGGCGCCCCAGCGTCAAAATTCACGCCCCATCGTCAAATTTCGCGCCCCAGCGCCAAAATAGGCCAGAAGTTCACGCCCCAGCGCTATAATTCGCACCCCGACGCTGGAATTCGCGCCCCGGCTCCACTGTTTCGCGCCCCAGCGCTGGAAAAGTGGTCCGGGTCGAACAGTTTTGACCTCCTGTAGTAAAATGGACATAACTTTCTCATACGAACTCCGATTGCATTGATTCAAGATGATCCGGAACGAGGACGAATAGACCTACCACTTTCATGCTTTGAGGTTTTTAATTTGAGGTCTATAACAGTAGTCAAAATGGCCATCTTTAGGACTATTGTGTATTTGGAGCCAATTGGATGGAGTCGAGATGCACGAATGCAAGTGCAACCCTTTGTGTATTTGTATAACTTAATGATAACATGTTTGACATGTAATAGGATGTTGTATTAAGTTGTTAATATGCATGTGGTGCAATGACATGATCACTTAAGTAGTGGTAAAAAAACTAAAAAGTAATGTTCATGAAAAGATGTGATGTTGTTAAACTTAAACTTAGTTAGTAGCTATACTAAAAGTAATAAAGTAACTTATAAAGGTAATGTTAGTGTAACTAATGTGTATTGTCAATACTTATGGTATGTATAGGACTTGGGGTGAACGTGAATAGTAATTGTTTAACCTACGCAAGAGGCAAGTTCTCTAACTCTACTTTTATAATTGTGCAAGTATCTAGCTATCTTTAAGCAAGTTTTCTAATCCATTATCTTGTTAATTCAAGTACTGTTTTCAATTCGATTATAATATAATAATGTAAGTTATTCTGGAGCAAGTTATTCTTGTATTTAACTTGTTGTTTAGCATGCACAACTATATATATACTAATGTCGAACATTTCTATCGGTCAAGTTACTATGCATGCTTAGTATTCAATTCTAATTAACCTTGGCTTTGTATTGTTCAAGCAAGGTATGCTATAGTTATTCAAATGGTATGCTATTAGATTATTCCTAAAGCATGACTTTAGTTTACTATGATTGATTCAATCACGATTATTCTATAGTATAGTGTTATTGGTTTTATTCAACTACTCCTTAGTTGATGTTCGTTGAATTCCAAATTTCCTTGAAAGCTTATCCAAACAAAACTTACTTTGGTGCGAACTTGTATTCTAAATACTGAGATGAACAACTCTTTTAATAGAGGTTTACGCTTAGCATTGAAATGGTTGTGCACAATACATTGTACGAAGGGTTGATCCCCTTAGTACGTGGAGTCTTTATAGTCTTATGACTGTTAAAGTTAAAGTTGAAAGATTACTTATAACTGTGGACATGATTCGTGGTCATTAGACCATCAGTGAATGTTATAATTTTCAGAAAGTTAATAGAATATAGTGTTCAGTTCTATTGAGCCTAATATTGGCAATTAATGTGAAAGTTTAAAAATTTACTTATTGTTATTTCAAGTGGGCCTTGTTTGCTCACTCTTGCCTGTAAAATTTCTTACAGCTAAAGTTGAAACGGGTGACGTACCTAGCACCAGTAAGGGAAAAGGAAAGATGAATAAATACTGAAGACTTGTAATAGTTTTGATAGTTTACTTTCAGAATTTGATTTAAAGATTGTAATGAAGTTATTTAATTTTTCGCATTTGAATGATTGTTGTTAAAGGTTAGATAACCTGGGAAATTTTTATTTAAGTTTAATCTTGTATGGGCAGGTTTTCTTTTATTATTTAATTCTATTATGATTGGATAGTTAGAAATGAATGTTTTGATTGCGTGAACACCAAATCTTGAGGTAATGAAGTACTGGGATTTGGGGGTGTCACAGGTTGGTATCAGAGCCTTAGGTTATGAACCTTAGGTGGGGGGAAAAGTCTTAGGAAGTAACATTTGAAAAGATAGTGGAGATAACTCTTATCGAGTTTTAAGAAAGAAGTAATAAAACACTTATGTGCTTATGTGATTATAATTTATGTACTCGTGAGTGTCGAGTAGTAATGATTAATAGTTAAAACTTTAAAACTTTGTTGTCAGGATGACTGATGTCGGAGAATCCAGTCAGGCTAGGGAGGAGGGACCTCAAATGCCTTTAGAGGAGGAGCCTCGCGACATTCAGGTAGTTTGGGAACAACTACTGCCACGGGAGTCAGCCCCGTTGGTCACAGTAGTTGAGGATGAGGATGATGAGGTGGAGACAGACGAGGAGGATCCCGTTGAGTTACCACAAGAGGATGAGGATGATGAGGACGAGGAGGAAAGGATTCCACTTAACTCGATAGCAGGCCGTATATACGATGAGGTGCATGACCGTAACGTGGAACTTCAGGATACAGTTGAGCAGTTACAGGAGATAGTAGCTGAACAACTGACTGCAATGACACAAAAAGACGGCGAGATCTAGGATCGTGAGGAACGACTGACAAACGCTGAGGAGAAACTAGTACAGACCGAAGGAGAAAAAGAATAATTGATCGAGGTGGTTGCTGAACTGAAGAGCAAGCTGAAGGAAGAAGCTGCTAAGAGGGCAAGAGATGAAGATGCATACGAGGAAGCTTATCAACGAACTGGAAGAGCAGCGAGAGACGCGCAGGTAAAGAGGATGAAGATGGAAGAGATGGATAAAGTATTTAACATCGCAATTAATCGAGCTCAAGATCGAGTCATGGGATATCCGATTCAGTTTGAGACGCTGCCATCATTCGTGTTAGATCGCAGAACAATGTTTCGAGTCATGGAGGAAGAACGTGATAGGGCTAAGAAGTATCTTAATAGAACATCGTAGATGTATTACGATGAGTGAAAGGTTAAATAAATTATATATCCCAAGTGTTATACAACCTATGGGATATGACTTGATGTTGTCCTGAAACTTTTGTAGTTCAGGAATGTAATGTAGATAGTAGTGATGCTATTGTTTTATGTTTTCCAAAAAGGTTTAGAATAAATAAAAGTTGTTACTTTATTCAAAGTGTTATGTGTTATATGGCTATTTCTTTTATGGAGGCAAGTTAATTAGAAAATACTTAAAGAAGCTGAGTAATAGTCTAATAGATGTTTTGTTTTAACAGAAAATGCCTCCCAGACGTGAACCACCCCGACAGAGAAACAATGAGAGAACTACCAATAACGACAATGTTGACGATAACCCCATTCAACAACTAGTGACACTACTGACAGGAGCGTTGTAGAATCAACCACAAAACCAGGGTACAACGTTTAAGGAATTCAAGGCAGTTGGACCACCTGAATTCCGTGGGTCCATGAATCCAGTCGAAGCACAAACCTGGATTATGGAGATAGAAAAGGTGTTCGATGTCGCTAGGGTAGGGGATGATCAGAAGACTGCTTTCGCAACTTTCATGTTGAAAGCAGAAGCTAGTTATTGGTGGCAGGCCAATAAAACTCGTGAAGGGCCAGGAGTGATGACCTGGGATAGGTTCAAGGAGTTGTTCTTCGAGACTTATTTCCCGAAAAGTTCAAAGAGTCAGCTAGAAGTGCAGTTTCTGGAACTAAAACAAGGAACGATGACGGTATCTGAGTATGCCGCGAAATTCAACGAATTGGAAAGGTTTGCGCCATATCAAGTCAGCATAGACAAACGTAAGGCAAAGAGATTTGAACAGGGACTGAAGCCCTGGCTGTATAATAGGGCTTCCCTGTTCCAGTTGAAGACATTTGCAGCGGTGATGGAGAAAGCAGTACTCGCTGAAGGTGGAGGCGAGGCAGTGACAAACTTCAATCAGGAACAGAAGAAGAAAAAGAATGAGAATGAGATTAAGAATGGAGGTGGTAGCAGTGGAAACAACAACAACAGCAACAACAGCTTGAAGAGAAAGTGGAATGGGAACATGGGTGCTGGAAACCATTAGGGTAACCAGCAAAACAAAAAGTTTGAAGCATGTGCGACATGTGGGAAATTTCACATGGGTGTGTGCTTGATGGGGAAACGAGTTTGCTACAATTGTGGCCAGGAGGGTCACATCACCCCAAATTGTACTCAACCGAAGAAGAAGGCGTGCTTCACGTGTGGATCCAAGGATCATTTTGCTCGTGAATGCCCTAAGAAGAAGGAGGGAGGGACAACCAGAAGCAATGGAGGTAACAATGGAAGTACATGGGCCATTACAGGCCCTGCAGCATTAAACAAACCCACAGCCAGAACATTCAACATGACTGTGCAAGATGTTGTGCAAACCCAGCGCCAAATTTCGCGCCCCGGCACCAAAATAGGCCAGAAGTTCACGCCCCAGCGCTAGAATTCGCACCCCGGCGTTGGAATTCGCGCCCAGGCACCACTGTTTCGCGCCCCAGCGCTGGAAAAGTGGTCCGGGTCGAACAGTTTTGACCTCCTGTAGTAAAATGGACATAACTTTCTCATACGAACTCCGATTGCATTGATTCAAGATGATCCGGAACGAGGACGAATAGACCTACCACTTTCATGCTTTGAGGTTTTTAATTTGAGGTCTATAACAGTAGTCAAAATGGCCATCTTTAGGACTATTGTGTATTTGGAGCCAATTGGATGGAGTCGAGATGCACGAATGCAAGTGCAACCCTTTGTGTATTTGTATAACTTAATGATAACATGTTTGACATGTAATAGGATGTTGTATTAAGTTGTTAATATGCATGTGGTGCAATGACATGATCACTTAAGTAGTGGTAAAAAAACTAAAAAGTAATGTTCATGAAAAGATGTGATGTTGTTAAACTTAAACTTAGTTAGTAGCTATACTAAAAGTAATAAAGTAACTTATAAAGGTAATGTTAGTGTAACTAATGTGTATTGTCAATACTTATGGTATGTATAGGACTTGGGGTGAACGTGAATAGTAATTGTTTAACCTACGCAAGAGGCAAGTTCTCTAACTCTACTTTTATAATTGTGCAAGTATCTAGCTATCTTTAAGCAAGTTTTCTAATCCATTATCTTGTTAATTCAAGTACTGTTTTCAATTCGATTATAATATAATAATGTAAGTTATTCTGGAGCAAGTTATTCTTGTATTTAACTTGTTGTTTAGCATGCACAACTATATATATACTAATGTCGAACATTTCTATCGGTCAAGTTACTATGCATGCTTAGTATTCAATTCTAATTAACCTTGGCTTTGTATTGTTCAAGCAAGGTATGCTATAGTTATTCAAATGGTATGCTATTAGATTATTCCTAAAGCATGACTTTAGTTTACTATGATTGATTCAATCACGATTATTCTATAGTATAGTGTTATTGGTTTTATTCAACTACTCCTTAGTTGATGTTCGTTGAATTCCAAATTTCCTTGAAAGCTTATCCAAACAAAACTTACTTTGGTGCGAACTTGTATTCTAAATACTGAGATGAACAACTCTTTTAACAGAGGTTTACGCTTAGCATTGAAATGGTTGTACACAATACATTGTACGAAGGGTTGATCCCCTAAGTACGTGGAGTCCTTATAGTCTTATGACTGTTAAAGTTAAAGTTGAGAGATTACTTATAACTGTGGACATGATTCGTGGTCATTAGACCCTCAGTGAATGTTATAATTTTCAGAAAGTTAATAGAATATATTTTTCAGTTCTATTGAGCCTAATATTGGCTATTGATGTGAAAGTTTAAAGATTTACTTATTGTTATTTCAAGTGGGCCTTGTTTGCTCACTCTTGCCTGTAAAATTTCTTACAGCTAAAGTTAAAACGGGTGACGTACCTAGCACCAGTAAGGGAAAAGGAAAGATGAATAAATACTGAAGACTTGTAATAGTTTTGATAGTTTACTTTCAGAATTTGATTTTAAGATTGTAATGAAGTTATTTAATTTTTCACATTTGAATGATTGTTGTTAAAGGTCAGATAACCTAGGAGATTTTTATATAAGTTTAATCCTGTATGAGCAGGTTTTCTTTTATTATTCAATTCTATTATGATTGGGTAGTTAGAAATGAATGTTTTGATTACGTGAACACCAAATCTTGAGGTAATGAAGTACCGGGATTTGGGGGTGTCACAATGGCTGAGTTGTACAAACCTTTGTATGGGCGAGGGTTTTGTGATAGCACTCAGCTTATCCCATTGATAATCATTAGAATGTTTGTGTCGCGCTATTTGCTATATGCCTGTTGAGAAGGTGATTCTTTTCTCATGTGTATAACAGATAGGTAGAGTATAGTTAGAGAATATTATAAGGTTAAGTTCGAGTTCTTAAAACTAATGCATATGGTAAGTTTGTGACTCATAATAATATGGTATGTTTTGAACCCCTCAGCGAATAGACGCTTATGGTCTAACTAGGATAAGTTCTTAAACTCATATTATTGTGGCAAGTTCCTGAACTTCCAATGTGTCACAAGTTTGATGAACTGGTGTATAATTAAGTGTGAATGGGGTATTTAGGATGATATGAATAGATAGACCTATTAAGCAATTGATCATTATAGAAAGTGGAGTTGATGGTGGAAGAATAAGTATTCTAAATCTACTAGCTATGCTAGACTTTCGAATTTTATTGACTTCGTGCTGATGCTTACACTTCTATTTTTTTTTCTTGAAAAATATTGGATCAAATGATGGAACCAATGAGTTTTAACAACAATATCGTTATTCGTATGTCTATGCTAATTGCTTCAGCTAGACAAAAATGATTTAGAATATATCAAAATGTATTTTATACATCATCAGTGTATCATAGAACCTGGTGCAGAGATGGTAAAAACGATGGAGTCATCAATGCAGTATTACTCAGTGTTGGATGTGATCTAAGAATCATCAGCCCACTATGGTATGATGTAGTATGATAAAATCACCAAATGACAGAATCCTCAACGGACTGTAAATACAGTGCGATATCATGACGTCATAAAAAGATTTTTACGATTTCTTTAAGATATGAGAATACATATGTATGTATGTATATGCATATTTTGGTTGATGTCTGAATTGTTGTAGAGGTCTATGCTATTTGATTCAGCTAGACAAATATTGAAAGATGTTCATGAAATTCAAATGTTCATTGAAAAGTTATGCCAAACCAAATTATTTTGGTGCGGATTTAGATGTTAAAAAGCTGAGTTGAACAACCCTGTAAAGGGATTACTTATGTGTTAGGGTTAAGATATTGTGCACAGTATGGTACTAAGGGCTGATCCCCCTAAGTACGAGAAGTAGAGTCCATAGTCTTATGACTGTTAAGGGTTTCGAGTATAACCCTTGATAACCTAGGGCATAGTTCAAGGTCTTATGACCCTCATATTTCTTTTGATTCTTGTTATTCATTCTTGATTCAAAAGTTGAGCTTTATTTCAGAAGTCTTTGATTCACTCGCATGTTATTATATTGTTACTTTCATTATTATACTTGTGGGCAATTGTGCTCACTCTTGCGAATAATAACATTGTAGTTAAGAACGAAAGAACAGATGAACCTTCTACTAGCAAAGGCAAGGGCAAGATTAACAAGTGATGAAGACTTGTTGTTTATATGATATTGAATTTATGTGTTAAGACTTATGTTAATGTTGTGTAAGACTATAAAATGTTTATGATTCCGCGGTTAAGATTTAAGGTTAGTATGACCTGGGATTGTATTTTTATGCAGATGATGTAACCCATAAGGGGAGATTTATTTATTTAATTCTATCTATTGCATGGTGCATTTATTATGGGTAGATAGATAGATGAGTTTTGTACAGTGAACACCAAATCCTGTGGAATTGAAGTATCGGATTTGGGGGTGTCACAGCAGCTGGTGATTCTGATCCCAATTCCCGAACCCATAATTTTTTTGTTGATAGGGTTTTGATTTTTTTGTTTTTATTTTCCATGTCATTTTCTTTCTTTTTTTTCTTTTCTTTTTAGGTCCACGTCAGCACCAAGTAGATAAAAAATTAACGTCTGTTAACTTTTTTTAACGGAATGACCCAATTTAAAAATAAAAATTAGTTCAGTGAGTTAATTTAAAAAATTAAAAGTTCAATCATGTATTCAATAAAACGTGCAAACTTCGATGGCTAAATCATTAGTTTTGTCATAACTTATTCGACCAATAATTAATCATTAACCACATACTGTACACATATATGACCATACACACAGAACATATACACTTATTATGACGAACAAGTTTTTTGTAATTTAATTTTAATATTTATTGAATTAAATAAATATTTTTCGATGAATTAATTATTAGATTAAATAATTAATTGATGAAGTTAAGGTAGATTAATTTAATTATATGTGTTATAGTTATTAAATTAATGTGGAGAATAATTATTATTCAAGTGTGTGTTTATGTGAGCTTATTAAATTAAATGAAATATTTAATAAGCATAATGTTATTTTAATTAATGTAATAATTAATTAGAGATTTAATAAATTGGCATTATTAATAAATGAGAATTTAATTAATTGACTATGTGAATTAATGAGAAATTATTATATTTTATTTAAATTAAATTAAATAAGATACTTGAATTGGGTGTGACTTGATTTAAACTATAGTATAAAAGTTTAATTAAATTAAATAGTTTTGAAACCTATTAATGCCAGTCAAACAAGGCCCTAAGGGAAGTTAATGGCAGTTACCATGATTAGGTAACTGACCACCATCGCGCCAGTTCTTATATGCATCAGGCGTAGTATTTTGTTTTTTCATGTATGCTAAGTTAATTAAAAATTGAGAGCTCACAGAGAATTCAGAGGAATTGTTGGGAGATTGTGTTATTGAAGAAGAATCAAAAGGGGACTTCACTCTTATTCATCTATAATAGGGTAATCTCTTCTTCCCAAATTGTAAATTTGTGTTGTTTAAGTTTTCATAAAAATGGCTTCACGCTTTGTTAAAAACACTGTGAATGGGAAAAGGGTATGATTATGGGTTTGTGTATGTGTTAAGGTGTATCATATTGTATTTGATTATATATATATATATATATATATATATATATATATATATATATATATATATATATATATATATTATATAAACCTTATAATCAGTTTCATAATATTATAACGTATGTTATTTACAGAGTATGGAATATGGCCATATGGCCCTTACGCACAAATTTAATGCGTCAATCATATATTATCTCCTAAATTTTTATGCTTGTACATATTATATATGTAAATAAGAAGAAAACAAACTTTAAATGAACAGATTTGGTCGTATATCGAATCCGTGGTGTTAAATTTTATGTTTTACGTTCAAAACCTTCAAGAACATCAAGAACAGTGAATATTTCATGTTTTAATTCAGTGATTATGTGTTTTAATTGGTTAGAAT
The DNA here is from genome assembly GCA_016801055.1 of Panax notoginseng. Lineage (NCBI taxonomy): Eukaryota > Viridiplantae > Streptophyta > Magnoliopsida > Apiales > Araliaceae > Panax > Panax notoginseng. The sequence continues at coordinate 139,307,640 of CM029018.1, forward strand.
CATTCTATAAAGGTTGGGTAATGATTATGTACGAATTCTAGTATATGGGTATGGTTAAATTGATGAATTTAGTGACCATGTATTGATAAATTCGCCTGATTATGTGTTCTTCGCGAACTAGAAATTCAAAAACTGGAGTTTCGCGCCGCAGCGCCAACTCCATGTCTAAAACTCGCGCCGCAGCGCCACCGAGCCGCAACGCCAAGTCTCAAGCCGCAGCACCACGGCTCTGCAGCGCGAAGACCAAGTATAACTGTGGTGCCGCAGCGCCACTTAACAGAATGTCCAGATATGTAATTTTTTTTAGTATTCAAGTATATAAATGTGATAGTAACTTAATCTAATGAACATAAAATTATAATTAGAAGTATAATGAAATGTCAAATAGATTCTTAACATGTCAATAACATAATTCCATGTGAATTGAACTATTGAGTGCATAATGAGCTTATTATTCGTGAAATGTTATTAGGTGACAATGAATGTAATAATTTGACTAAGTATGGTCATAATCAAAGTTAGACAAAGAGAATGAACTTATGATGACTAGCTACATTATTATTAACTATAGTTGTGAATGGAAATGATATATAGGATTAAATTCAAGGAACGTGTTAAATTAACGTGTAATATACGCAAGAGGCAAGTTTCCTAACCCTACTCGTTATCTTTATATGAGTTTATAAGTTGTCTCTTTACATCGAGTAAATTCTCGTTATTATTGATCAAGTCCATTCTGTTATATTAAAAGTATATCAATCTTTCAAAGTATGATGATGTTATACAATAATTATTCTATTGTATACCTCTTGAGATTGTTATTCAATTTAAATACCATTTATTGTTGAACCTTGTTAGACTATCGAACCCTTAATGATTCGACTAGTCCATAGTTGATGAACGTTCTAAATTTCAAAACCCTTATTGATTTATCCAAACTAAACTTCCTTTGGTGCGGACTCTGATGTCAAACTAAGATGAACAACCCTGTAAAGGGATTACTTATGCGTTAGCGTTAAGATATTGTGCACAGTATGGTACTAAGGGCTGATCCCCCTAAGTACGAGAAGTAGAGTCCATAGTCTTATGACTGTTAAGGGTTTCGAGTATAACCCTTGATAACCTAGGGCATAGTTCAAGGTCTTATGACCCTCATATTTCTTTTGATTCTTGTTATTCATTCTTGATTCAAAAGTTGAGCTTTATTTCAGAAGTCTTTGATTCACTCGCATGTTATTATATTGTTACTTTCATTATTATACTTGTGGGCAATTGTGCTCACTCTTGCGAATAATAACATTGTAGTTAAGAACGAAAGAACAGATGAACCTTCTACTAGCAAAGGCAAGGGCAAGATTAACAAGTGATGAAGACTTGTTATTTATATGATATTGAATTTATGTGTTAAGACTTATGTTAATGTTGTGTAAGACTATAAAATGTTTATGATTCCGCGGTTAAGATTTAATGTTAGTATGACCTGGGATTGTATTTTTATGCAGATGATGTAACCCATAAGGGGAGATTTATTTATTTAATTCTATCTATTGCATGGTGCATTTATTATGGGTAGATAGATAGATGAGTTTTATACAGTGAACACCAAATCCTATGGAATTGAAGTATCAGATTTGGGGGTGTCACACTTATACAATTAATCTTGAATAATTCACCACAAAAATTTTTATATCCTTAAAAATCCTTCAAAAGTATTAAATACATACACTTATTTTATGTCTAGGTCTATTATTTAACATTTATTCAATCTTTTTAGATTTTAATAAATTTCCCAAATTCTCGAGTTGTCACAATAAATAAATTAAAGCAAGTAATAAAATCAACACCAAGATTTTTTACGTGGTTCAGCTATTACCCTCTATAATAATAGCCTAGTCTACGTCCAATACCAACTAGTATTAGAGACTCACTTTTATTTCTTTAAAAATGACCCTTGTTACAAAACAGATTCTATCAAATTGAATTACAATAATTCACTTTAGCACTATTGCTCCTTGTGCACCAATGCACTCCTTAAGCACCTATGCTTCCTTGAACCTGTTTGTAAACAAACCTTAATCCACCTGGATTAAATTTCTTTAGACAACACTTAGTCTAAAAATATAAGATTACAAATATAGAGGTCTAATGATCAAAGCAAATAAGCAATTTAACAATGCAAGGCCCAACTAATGAATGCAATGATCAAGTAGTAAGAATAGTAAATATAGATATCACCAATATGAAGCTCACGAAAATAGATGAGAAATAATCTGAATATTAATTGCACAGCAGCCGAATAATTGCACCGAAATAATTATGTAGCTTTTCCAATGAATATATCAGTGCAGTATTATAATTCGTGTATCTTTAATCCTGATATCTCTATTTAATTTATAGCCAGGAATTACTACCGTTTGTAATTATAGTACCGTTGCATGAAATCAACTAATTATTTCTGTTTAAAGATAAACCATGTAATTCTCCAAATAACACATAACAAATATTGGTTAGACTCCTTCAAAACACAATCTTCCAAAAAGATAAGTCTATGTATACCATACTGTTTTGTATTTAAACATCTATATGAAATATATTAAATATTAGTTTCGTAATTGATGGCAACATCCATCTTCCCATGATAATCATTACTTTTAAAGTTCCAAGATACGTGCACCCTTTAGACTTCTAATCATGATCCACTACCGCCACATATATCATACCTCCTTTTCATTCCGTAATAAATGGAAAGAAGATAAACATACTACTTTTAGTATAAATCACTTAGGAATTCAAATAGCAAGTAACAACAAGCACATTTATCCAGGATAATAATTATTATTATTTTATTATTTTGAGTTTCCAAATATTTTATTACTTCCACACGTGTATCATGCATATTTAGAACTCTTTCAACTTCCTTAGTGATAGCAATTTTAGCAAATATATCTGTAACAACATTATTTTGCTAACCAACATATTTTGCAAGATATTGAACATATGCATAAAATAACATGCTTGTCATATTTAATGCACATAACAAAAATGTCCTAGAGCCTTGAATTGAAAAATCAAATATTTGCAATGACCTTACATATTAATCTTGGGACACAACTCTTCAAAGTCTTTCAACAATGATCATTTCATCAATTTCCTAAAATTTCATAATAAACGAATTAGTACAAAATATCAAGTCATCATCAAAACAATAAGGTTAAAATATTAACAAGTCAACATTTTCTCCCTTTTTGATGATGACAACACCAAAAATTATAACTCCCCCTAAATTCATGCATATTCAAAATTCAGGATAGAATCAACAATATTCAATAATCCAAATAGATTATTATCATGCCTCTTATTTAGGCATTATTCATCCTGCAAAATTGTTAGTTATAACAAATATTAGATAAACAAAAAAAAACTTTCTTAGCAACAAATTTTCTAATACTTGTGCCATGCAAACGTTCAAAGACAATCCAATAGAAACTTTAACAAACTTAAACAAACACTGGTGCCAACCAAATCATTTTTAAACAAAACCAAATCCATCAAAATTATAAAATAATATAAATAATATCAATATCAGCATTCTCCATTCTTCATTCTACACATTAACTCGTTTATTTTCTCCCCCTTTGTCATCAACAAAAAACAACGTCAGATGTCAATGTCGTCAACATGAATCATAGGTAGAGGACGAGAAATGAAATAGGGACGGTGGAGAAGACGATGAAGCTTTTCTTCCAAAGAAAAGTCATGAGCAAATCTAGGAGGACGAGGAATAAAAGTCTCATTTGGTAGAGGCAGGTCTAGAAAATCTCTAACATACTCGGCCATCCAATTGCATCTAGGCCATTCCGGGACTAGAGAGTGCATCCTACCAAAATGCAACTGCCTAGCAACATCATTCATACGATGAGCCATAAAGTCAGCAAATTTTCCAATTTGGTGACTAACAAACCTAAGCTCTTGGCTTAATTGACAAGAATTCTTGTTAATCTTCATGTGAAGAGATTCAACCATAGCCATTGTGTGCACCTCAAAACTAGCTAGGAAATCTATAAACTCATCTTCTATTTGAGAAAAAACATTTGTTCAAATCATTGGCCCGAATAGGCAGTTTTCCTTTTTCCAAAACCAAAAGCCTTTGTTTAACATGACGAATATCAGTACCCATAAGCTCTTGATTGTTGAGAATTTGAGTCAATAAATTGACTACTTCTGGAGATGAGACTGATGAAGTAGGAAGTGTAGATGAAGTATGATTATCATATGGTAAATTTGACAAGACAGAACTTGGTGGAAGAGGAATAGGAACAATGCGAACAAATAGACCATCAATAAACGAGATATGGGATTGTTTTAAATTAGCAGAATCAATAAATTCATTGTGGGACACCACTATTTCATCATCAAGAAAGATTTTAAAATGCTAAAACATTTTTGTTAGAAATAATCCATAGGGCAGACACTTTTTAACTTGCCGAATACAACTTAGCATGTAGGACAACATCATGAGAGAGTAATTAAAACTAACACCTTTTTAAATCATTGCAACAACCATAAGATCTTGATAAGTAAAATATGCTCCACCACCTACTCGTGGAAACAGATTATAACGAAGCAGTTTATGCAAGACACATGCAAGTGGACACACATCAACAGTTTTGGGGGTAAATAGAGTAGTCAAAAATGAATCATTCATCACAGTATGAAGTTGCTCGAGGGGAGGAAAGGGTATATTAGCAGCACCCTTGAGAGTAAAAGGACAAGGACCGAAAGAAGGAATATTAAAGATACTGCCAAAATCAACAACCGTGAAAAATAAAGATTTTCCCTTCACAAAATATATGTAACAATCCCCATTACATTCTAGATTTGTATAGAACTGTTGTACCAATTGGGGATACGCCCTAGTGGGGGGGAAAGAACATAGCAGAAATACCACAAGAAGTGAAATTTTTTTTTCATAGAAGAATTTTTGAAATAACATAGATCCATAATTTTTTCATAGACAAACTGTTTGGTAGCAATGGAGGTTTTGAAGCGAGCTTCAAAACTCTGACCCCGAAAGAAATTGTCTGGCAAATCTGAAGTAGCAGAGAAAGGGTTTACCTGATTAGATGGCGACTCTGGTTGAGAAGAAGGAGGCTCCGAACCAGGATATTGTGGGGATGTCTTTAGGAAGGAAAAGCTGGATTCAGACCCATCAGAATCGTCGAAAGATTCATGAACGGATGTCTAGCGAGTTTGTCTTTTGGACTTCTTCGATGATCGCACAGTATAAGGAGATCGTGGACGATTTCCTTCTTTGATGGTGATGACGGATGATCGTTTGTTGGCTCGAGTCTTCATTATCGTTGTGGAAATTAGAGCGTTTGAAGAACAGTAGAGAAATTTCTCAATGTATGTGAAAAGAGAAGGCGCTCTGTGTTTAATAGGGAAGTGTTAGACGCTGAACAGACTTCCTTGAAAAGATAAACAACCCTCAGCTCTTGTCTTTTCAAATTTCAAAACTCGTAATGATGTTTATCGTGAATTGTGCTAAACAGATACGTCTCCCTTAGTCTCCGATTATTAACAAATAATGTTTATCACCAGGACGCATTTAAAATAATAACATGTAAATATACTGAAGATTTGAGATATGTTATGTTTTATGCATGAACTATTTTTAGTATGTTATCACTATTTATACAATGCACATTCCAAGTTCTCTCCTTAACATGCAAAACCTTTCTTCACTTAAGGGTTTGGTAAAAATATCAGCTAACTGTTTTTCTGTTGGAATAAAAATTAATTTAATTAATCCTTTTGAAACATTATCCCTTAGAAAATGATGTCGAACTTCTATATGATTTGTACGTGAATGCAAAATAGGATTTTTTGAAAATGTTAATGGTACTAGAATTATCACATTAAATAGGCACATTATCACATAAAACATCAAAGTCACATAAAGTTTGTTTTAACCATAGAATTTGTGAACAACAACTCCCTGCAGCTAGATATTCACCCTTAGTGGTTGATAAAGCAAATGGAGTTTGCTTTTTACTATGCCACGTAACAAGACTGTGACCTAAAAATGTGCAAGCACCACTGGTACTTTTGTTGTCAATTTGGCATCCTGCATAGTCAACATCTAAATAGCCCATTAATTCAAAATTATTGCAAAGTGGATAAAATAACCCCAAATTGATAGTACCACTTAAATATTTAAAAATCCTTATAGCAGCTTGTAAGTGTGATTCTTTAGGATTTGCTTGAAAACGTGCACACAGACATACACTATACATTATATCTGGTCTAGATACAATTAAATATCATAAACAACCAATCATACCTCGATATTTAGTTACTTCTACATCTATACCTTTTTCATCAGATGTAAGCTTTATTATTTTGGGAATAACCAATGAAAATTCCTTCATAAGTTTTAACATCAAATTTTCCCAAGTGATAATCACTAGTATTTAAAATAAAACATTTAGATCCAAAAACTTTGAAATAACTTATATTAGGAATCATGTTGTTTAAGAGTTGATAAAGGGGTTTTCAAAATAATTGGACGAATAAGTACCCTATTTAAAACATAGCAAAATGTGTTTATAGCTTCGGCCCAAAACATTTTAGGAAGTTTACTTTCTTGTAATAAAGTTCTAGCTGTTTCTTGTAATGTCCTATTCTTTCTTTCCATAACTCCATTTTGTTAACGGGTTCTAGGGGCTGAAAATTCATTACTAATTCCTTTTTGATCACAAAATATTATAAAGTCTTTTTGAAATTCAGTACCATGATCACTTCTTATCTTTATAAGTTTGATACTATATTTTGTTTCCAAGTTTCTTAATAATCTCTCAAATTTTTTAAATGCTTCATCTTTAGTTCTCAAAAATAATACTCATGTATATCTAGAGAAATCATCTACTATTACAAATGCATAAAACTTACCATTTATACTAGCATGTATTTCTGGTCTAAATAGATCAAGATGAAGTAGTTGTAAATGAGAAGAAGTTGATACCATGTTCTTTGCCATAAACGATGTTCTTATTTGTTTCACGAGTTGACAAGGAACATAAATTCCCTTCTTTTCATACTTTATTTTTGGCAATCCTTTGACAAGATTCTTTGAGGATAATTTCTTGATTAAATCCATGTGAACATGTCCCATCCTCTTATGCCATAAATTAGCCTCATCTTGTACAGTTGCAAGACATAGTTCTTCATCATGTTGCTCAAAATCAATAGTATATATATTTCCTTCCCTTTGTGCAACTAGAGTAACATTGTTAGTACCATGAGAAGTAGTGCATTTTTCTTTATCAAAACTAACTTGATGACCATTATCCATTAATTGACTGATACTAATAAGATTAAATTCAAGTCCACTAACAAGATGTAAATTATCAATATTGACCTTACCATTTCCTATTTTACCTTTTTCGATTATTTCGTAGGTTCGATTATCTCCAAATGTAACTATACCATTTTTCTTCTTAATTTTTAGCTCCACTTACTTTGATTTGTCACCAGTCATGTGACGTGAGCATCCACTATCAAGAATCCATTTTTGAGATGGAACCCTTGCCTTGAGACACACCTGTCAAGAAAAAATAATTCATCCTTTTGGTACCCACATCTTTCTGGGTCTTTTAATTTTAGTTGCACGTAAATCATCCTTTTTAACCCATACCTTTTTAATCTTATTTTTCTTAAAGTAGCTTATATCCAAGTTACCTTTAATACCACAATTTCTACACTTTGTAAAAGGAGAGCAATAATTTAATCTAAAACGTTATTTTGATTTTAGTATTTTCATATCTCCCTTTTTATGCATAGACGTATAACCAATTCCTTGTCTTTTAAAACTAGGTCTTTGTTTACCCAATATGACATTTAAATTTTATTCACCTTGGACGAATTTAGCAAGAGATAATTTTAGTGAATCTATTTCTTTTTGAAGTTCATTATTAGGAAAGGTTTTAACAAGAGATTTATCACTAAATGCATCAATACATACATCTCTCATTTTTAGTTCATTAGTCAACTTATGGACTTCATTATTCAAAAAATTTACCTTATTGAAAAGTATTTTGTTATAATTATCTAAATAATCAATCTTAGCAATCAAAATCTTTTCTTCTTTACATGTAAATTCCTTTTCAATATCTTTCTTTTCATCTATCAAAGAATCAACCTCACTCATTAATGTATTTACCAAGTCTTTCAAATATGCATTCTTTTCTTTTAATTTATCATTTTCCTGTTTTAAAGAATTAAACTCAAAACTGGAAACCTCTTTTGATTCACCTTCTATTCCCATGAAGCATACTCGAGCTATTTCATCTTTGGAATCGACCTCAACTTTGGACTCTTCTTCATCACTCCAAGTGACAAGTGCCTTATTTCTTTTATTATCCTTGAAGCCTATTTTTCCTTTGTTCTTTAGTTGAAAGAAGTCCTTCTTGAAGTGCCCTGGACGTCCACATTCAAAACATGTCTCCTCAATTTTCTTTCCTTTGGCTTTATTTGAGTTGAAGGTATTTTTCCGTTTAGTCTTCCTTTGTAGTAATCCTTTAAGTCTCCTTGACATTATGGCTATCTCTTCATCTAAATCATCATCAAGCTCTGCTTCATTTCCTTCATTAAGAGCTAAAACTTTTCTTCGAGGAGTTTCATCCTCCTCATCATATCTCTTTAACTGATGTTCATATTCCTCAAGTTCACCGAAAAGAGTTAATGTATCCATAGTAGAAATAGTGGAGGAATCTTGAAGAGTAGTAATTTTAGAAGCAAACCTCTTGGGCATAACCTGAAGTAACTTACGGTTAATCTCACTTTGTGGAATGGATTTGTCCAGTAGCTTTAAGGAGTTCAGAAGAACAAGGAACCTAGCTTCAGCCATCTTTATAGTTTCTGTAACAACCCCAAAATTCATACAATAATATTGTAACGCCCGAGAAAAATTGGATTTTTAGGAGAATTAAAATTTTATTTAATTATGAGGATTAAATGAATTTAATTGATTATTTAAGGGAGTAAGCTATTTGAATGTCGTTCTATGACCTAGACATATCAGAACGTCGTAGTATTTGGGCTATGTGGTAGAATTAAAGTTTTTGAATTTCCAAGACGAAAATAAAAGCTTTCAAAAAAAATTTCTAAAAAACACTATTCACGCATTTCTGCTCAGGAACTATTTTTGAACTTCCGAGAAATACGTAATGATAGAATATCAAATTGAGATGGAATATCCAATAATATTTCAGTTATGAAAAATACAATTTTTCGCCTGCTGACTTAAAACCTAACGATTAGGGAAAACGATTTACAAGAAGAAAATGTAATACGATTAAAAAAGTAATCGATGATCGTATAATGCGTAGGTATTGTACGAGGTAATGAATACAAGTATGATACGAGGTATTATACGAGTATGTATGTATAATGGTATGTCGTATATGTTGAATAAGTATACGAGTTATAATATGAGATTAATACGTAAATTATACGTTATAAGGCTTTAAGCCATATGTAATGAATTGGTTGAATTGTGTAGGAAATTGTAATGTCCAATTGGGATAACAATAAAGCCCAATAAGAATTAATGTAAAGTCCAAATATTTGTAATGTTAATTCCAATGTAACTTAATGAACAAGCCCAAGTGTTTGTTTAATTGCAAGCCCAATGTATAAGTTAGGTTAATTAAACCTTAAGCCCAAAGTAAGACTCCAATGAATTAGGAGGACCCATGGGGCAACACATGGATGACCCAAAGTGGTGAGCAAGTATACTTAATGACTAAGTAAAGGATAACCTATGTGCTAATCAAGTATACTTAAGGACTAAGCAAGGGATAATTTAAGTGATGAGCAAGTAAAGCAACTTAATTGCCAAGTGTTGTGGGGAGGAAGTAACTTAATGATTAAGCAAAGGGAGTAACGAGCAAGCAATGGATAATTGTTGTGGAGGCCAAGTAAACTTAGTAAGCACATAAGGAATAGTAAGGAGGTGGATTAAAGAGGTGGGATGGCTTATTGACCATTGTGCCCTCATCTAGGATTTCCTATAAATAGCAAGCTTGCCTTTCATTTGTGGGTTGTTTCATTTCATTCCACTTATAAGTTGAGAGCTTATTTGGTTGAGAGAATAAGCACATATAAAGTTAGACTTCCTTTGTTAGATATTCAAGAAGCAAGAAAAAGATTAAGGATAAGCAAGTGTTATTCAAGAGTAAGTAATCTTGAACCATGTTTCTTTTCTCTTCCATTGTTAGAGAAGGGGGTATTGGTAGAACTAGCATGCTAAGGAATGGTTAAAAAAGGGCTTAAGTCTTAATAAGCCGTATAAGTCATGAATAAGTACTTTAATCATAAATAAGTTATTAACTTATAATGAACGTATAATAACTTGTAAGAACTTGTAACATATTTACATTAATAAAGTTAGTATGATACTAAGAAGTAAGAATAATGGTTAGAAGTCATTAACCATAATAAGTCATATGGAAAGAAGACATAAGTAATAAGAAATGGAAACATAAGTAATTTATATTTTCATAAGTTACAAATTCACCAAGAACAAGTAATAACTTATGATGTTTATAAGTTAATGAAGTATGTATGTTAAGATGTTAGTATGTATGAACGAATCCATTTAGAACGAAGAACAAATATTAAGTAACGAAGTTTTGTCGGAATTAACACGATTGGACAATAATCGTCGAATTCGTGAAATTCTCGGAATAGAAGTCAAATTTTGATATTAAGCTTGGAAACATTGGTTTTCAATAGAGACAAGTCTTATTTCGCATTATAGAGTTGCGGACTCAAGAATGACCAAATTCCGACTTAGAACAAAAAAACGAGCGTTGAACGTTCACGAACGTTTATCGTTTTCGTTAAAAATGGACTAATAGGTGAATTTTTAGCAAACAAAGTTGAATAGATAAAATTCTTGCATGACCACGTAGAGTACGTGATTTGTGAACCGTAGGCTCTTGAACAAACCAATTCGGACTTATAACAAAGAAGTTACGAGTCCGAAAATCTCACAATTCAAAAAGTCTGTCAAAAATTTTTGTGGCTCAGAGTCCGCGCCGCGGCGCGACTCCAAGCTTAAAGGACCGGCGCTGCTGCGCCAAAGTGAGCATCAGCTACTATTAGTTGGCGCCGTAGTGCGACCATTAACAAAGGAACTCGCGTCGCAGCACCGAGTCCGGTCTCCAAACCCTAATGGGCGACGCCGCAACGCGAGATGCAGTACAAAAGCTGGCGCCGTAGCGCCAGCACTAGAATATAGAGAGAGAAAGGTTTTTGAATGTGAAGTAAAGAAGAATTGAATGAAGGATAAATTAAATTCATAATTAACTTATTGTAGCATCGTTAAGAATGTTATAAACCTTAAGTAATACACTAAAGGTAGGATGTAAGTCAATTGAATGTGAACGGGAACGGTGTACTTAACCAATGATAATTAAGTGTTAATTAATAACGTAATGATGTTAGTAAGCCGTGAGGAAGGATAATTAACTCGAATCGAGTTGTATTACTGAAATAATTTCAGTTAAGTTATAGAAGAGAATGAAGTTGGTAAGAACGATGTAACAGAACGACGGCAAGCCGGAACCAATAAATAACAAATCTAATACATGATTAGATTGAGAAGAAGGATAATATTCTTTAGGAACTATGTATGTTCATTCATGACCTAATGTGGTATGTTATGTGATTATGTGTTGTAGAGACCGTAAAGACTCAAAAGAAAAAGTAAATATACCGTAGCAGACGCTGAAGGCAAGTTTTTCTAAACGCTTGTCTAACCTTCGTGTTAGCCAGGTTTTCAAATGATTCAAGTTATGAGATGCATGTATGGTTTTAAAGAAAGAGTCGATGCCAGTTTTAACTTGGCTAGACTAATATTTATAGATTGATTGATTTATTTACAAGTCTTTCAATATAGAATTGCTAACGCTATCCTATGCCAAGTATTTGGTACGGATTCAAAGGAAAGTTTGTCTATGAACAAACAAATATATTTTCATCGATTATTCAATGGGCACGTGAGGTTGCCAAAACTTAAACGTACATACGTTTAAGGAATGTAATGTTGATCAACATAGAGTACTATAGGCTGGTCACCTAGAAGTGCTCGTAAGCTATACCAAACTTACGGACTTCGTGTCGGGTTGTCCTTTTTAAAGAAATTATGAAATGCTCATGGTCTTGGACCAGAATTGATATTTTACTGAATATTGTTATTGTAAAACGTTTTGAAGGAAAAGGAATGCTATTTTGAATTATTGATAGTACTTCATAAATATTATCCAGTTACTGAAGATATACGATTCCTATGTTTCAAGCATGATTTTTAAATGAAATTGTTGTACTTGCTGAGCTTGTTATGCTCACTCTTGCTTGAACCATATGAATGCAGCTAAGGACGAGCGAACCAAAGTTTCCAGTAGAGTGGCAAGGCAAAGACGAATGATTAGTTTATCTTGTAATAGACTAGTAAGTATATGTATTATATTATGATGAACAAAGAATGTAATGGTTTAAGAACCTAGGAACGAGATTTATTATTATTAATGTAATAAGAATGTCGTTGGAACACATATTTTGATGTCTTTTCATTAGAATGAATGTACAGTTATGAGTACCATGTAGCACCATTTGTCGGGTTGAAAGAGACCCGAATTTGGGGGCGTCACAAATATTCTCCTTCTTGATCATTAACAATACAACTTTAATCTATCTTTACAACATTATTCGATATTAAAATCACTAAAAAATGCAGAATATTTAAAACTTTTATACATTTCCTTCTGTATTGCCCTAAATCGCAACCTTTACGTTACATCTTTTCGATTCAAATTTATATCATGAATCGTTACTACAAAATGACTATACAAAGTCTTACATCATAAATAGATATCCATATACACCGGATAACTCAACTTACAATTCAGAAACATGTTACATTCAAAATATTAAATACATTTCTCATAAAACCTAAGTAATCTTCATGAATATGGATCTCTATAATCCACTTAGCATATATTCTTACCTTGAAATCTTGACGTGCAAAAATTATTATTTGCAAGAGTGAGCTCGACAACTCAGCAAGTTCTATCAGTTTTCTTGCATCACATAGCACATAATAATATGCCCAACATATATATCCTAATAATTAAAGTAACATGACATACATGCTTTAATTCGCATAGCAAATATAAAGATTGAGTTCCTTACTCAATCATCATTATTTAACCAAAATAATGTAGTCATAAATTGACTTTAATATTTTCATGATTTTAACATGTATAACATATCATGCTTGCTTACAACACATATATCATGTCATGCAATTTACAATAGTTCATCAAGTCCACGTAGAAAATAAGAACCGAAAGACTTGCCTTGATCGTTGTTTACCAATAATAGATTAACAACTTACAACAATCTGCACTTCACGTGCCCTACACAATTATATAATCATACACATCAACTATTAGTCACATAACAATACATAGTAATTGTAATGTAAACTCTACTCCACATCTCATAATCCTTCCTGTTAATTAGCACACAATGTTCAATTAGATTGTGTTAACTTTTCGACTTATGTAATATTCAAAATTCATTCAAGTGCTTAAGTATTGCTAGGAATACTTATGGGTTTTATATTAAACCTATTGAATATCTTATAATGTTCATTAACACCTGTCACGGCGTTTCGACGTTCATTCGTCACACGCCCGAATCGTCTCTCTTGTATATGCTTAGTGTGCTTACATAACTTATCTAATACATCATTTATTAATGTTAATCATCATTATATTTACTAACATTCATGTTTTATAACTTAGGACACCATCTTTTATCGTCAGGAGCACTACACTTGCATACGTGCATGTCTGACGCCCTCCGATTGCCTCTTAATACATATCAGTCCCATAAATGACCATTTTGACCCCTTCTCCTGACCTCAAATTGAAAACCTTAAAGTATGAAAGTTGTAGGGCTATTCGTCCTCGTTCCGGATCATCTTGAATCACCTCAATCGGAGTCCGTATGAAAAGGTTATGGCCGTTTTACTACAGGAGTCAAAACTGTCCGGCCGTGTCAACTATTCCAGCGCTGCAGCGCCCCTTAGCAGTATGTACACGTTTTTTTTCTCCAGTTTTACTGTTCTTACGAATTTTTGACCCTTTCTCCTACCAACCTTCACAACTTGAGTTATACACACCCAAATCAGTCCGTTTTTGACTCTATGGATTTGTTATTCATAGAACTACAACGTACTAGACTTATAACAAATTTACAGAAACACTAACTAGCCTAAATCTTGACCCAAAACTCATGTTCATACTAAACTTTCATATTTTGACATATTTAGCGAATTCATTCACTACGAATTCGTTTCTTAACCAAATATATTCATTCAACTTACGTTCTTTTCGTTTCTTATTGTATTAACACAATCCATCACCAATTTTACAATTATACTATGAATTAAACATCAATTTGATAGTTTCAAAAGCCATTTTTTAGAAATTAATTCACATAAAATCATTATGAACAAAATTCCTTTTGCTTATCAAAATTACATGGATTGAATTCCTAGAACAACCATATAACTCATAATATATCATAATATAACCCATATTACACATAACTCATGCTCACATCAATGATTTAAGAACAATTTTCAACATAACTTCATAATCAAACACTATGAACATGATCATGTTCATCATATCTTTGTGAATTGAAACTTTTGAACAACTATAAAAATCTCATGTAAGCGTATACATATATATATACACACACACACACACAGACATCCCATTCACATATCAAAATTATGAAGTTTCACCAAAAGATTTTTACATAGAACTCTAAAACTATGAAAACATAGAAGAACATGATTTTAAAACTTGCTTTTACAACAATTGTATTGTGAAAATCTTTTCATGACATACAATCACATATGAACACCATATATACATATAAATTCATAATCATGAAAACCTAATTTTACAAAGACTAAATACAAAACATCTTAATTTAGTATAAGAGTTAGTTTGATACCTTTCTAGGTTGAATTAGGAGAAAAAGATGGAGATGATGAAAGTTTTTTTTTTATTTTCTCAAGGTTTCCCTTCTTCTTCTTCCTCTTCGTCTTCTCTGTATTCTCCCTTCTTCTCTTTGTTCTTAGTTAAGACATAGGTTCAGAAAATTAACGTAACTTAGTGTATACACAATATACATATAACACATATAATTATAGAATATGTAACTCCCAATATAATTACATATACTAATTATAAATTTAATATATAAGTTACAAAAATTATAATTTTAAAAGCCCTAAGGCTTGTTTGGCAAAACCATATTATTTTAAAAATTAGGTTTTAATAGTTAAGGTCTTGTTTGGGTAAAACAGGTTTAAAACAAAAGTAAGGCCTTGTTTGGGAAAACGATTTTAAAAACTCTTTTAACTCTTTTAATAGATCCTTTAACACATATTCTCAATGTTATCCTTTAATTAATTAAATTTTAACATTAATTTAATTAATTAAAAGTTTAACATCAATTAGTCACATAAAATTGTCACATTATAATTACTCACTAATTATAACTTCATGTAACAATTACCACATCACTACATTATCTAAATTAAATTAAAACTATAACATAAAATCATTACATGTTAATTAACTATTAAATAATCATTTAATTAATATAATACACTTAATTACATTACTCCATATTAATCACATAATCTCAATAAATAATTCAATTAAAATATTTATTTACTTCAATAAATATTAAATTAACATTTAAATTCTCTTCACACCAATTCACATATTTCACAATATATACACCTCATAATAAGAATTTTAATTATTAAATTCTTCTTTTAATAACTTATGAAAATTCGGGTTGTCACATCCTTCCCTCCTTATATTATAAAAATTCGGGTTGTCACATCCTTCCCTCCTTATAAGGATTCCGTCCTCGGAATCAAAGAAACATCCCTTACTCGGTTTTCACCAAATTTCTTTTCAAAATTTACTCGGGATATTACATTCACCATTTCTTCTAAGAATTGTCCTCAAAATTTTATCTATTAATCTTTATTCATCCAATCTATCAAAATAGATTTTACGTCAATACTTTATTCATTCATTGAGTTCTATAACCACTTTCTTTCCACAAAGATTTTTCTACAATTATTAACTTTTCTATTAAAAGTTTTACATTATTCTTTGATAACTCATCTCCTTCTTACTGAAAAAAAAAATTTCTCACTTATTCAATATATTCATCATTCAGTGTCGCATTCTACGACTTACTTCTTTCTAAGGAATATCATCCTTACCACATTCGTCTTTTAGAATAGCAATAATCTTCCACATTTGCTCAATAATTGGGAAGCAATATGAATAACTCAGGAATTTTAAAGATTCCAAATCATGCTGAGGGGTCATAAGACCTTGAACTATGTCCATGGTTATAAGTACTCTTTTAACTTAAACCTTAACATTCATTAGACTATAGGGACTCCCGTACTTAGGGTGTTAAGCCCTTCGTATGATGTATTGTGCACAAACATCTAAACGCTATGCGTATACATCCATAGTTATAAGTATTCTTTCAACTTAAACATTAACAGTCATAAGACCATAGGGACTCCTCGTACTTAGGGGGATCAGCCCTTCGTACAATGTATTGTGCACAAACATCTAAACGCATTGCGTAAAATAACTCCCCTATAATAATGTTCATCTCAGCTTTTCAACATCTGAATTCGCACCAAAACAATTTGGTTTGGCATAACTTCTAAGAAACGCTTGACTTTTATGAACATTTTTTAATATTCGTCTAGCTGGATCAAATAACATAGACTTCTACAATAATTCGGACATCAATCGAAATATACCTATATATATATATATTCTCATATCTTAAAGAAATTTCAAAAATCTTTTTATGATGTCATGATACCGCACTGTATTTACAGTCCGTTTGAGGATTCCGTCATTTGGTGATTTTATCATACTACATCATACATAGTGGGCTGACGATCCTTAAATCACATCCAACACTAAGTAATATTGTATTAATGACTCCATCATTTTTATCATCTCTGTACCAGGTTCCATGATGTATTTGATGATATAAAAAATACATTTTGATATATTTCAAATCATTTTTGTCTAGCCGAAGCAATTAGCATAGACATACGAATAACGGTATTATTTTTAAAACTCATTGGTTTCATCATTTGATCCAATGTTTTTCAAGAAAATAGAAGTGCAAACATCAGCATGAAGTCAATAAATTTCGAAAGTCTAGCATAGCTAGTAGATTTAGAATATCCAGGTATCCATCAACTTCAATCTTTACTCCATTACTTTATTACTTAACCAATTCTTTTTTTTTTTAGCACCACCAATACTCTTATACTAAATATTCTTGTATTTCACCTTACAATCTTCCTATACCCCCAATATAATTCACCAAACTTACTACACATTAGAAGTTCAGGAACTTGCCACAATAATATGAGTTTAAGAACTTATCCTAGTCAGACCATAAGCGTCCATTCGCTGAGGGGTTCAAAACATACCATATTATTATGAGTCATAAACTTACCATATGTATTAGTTTTAAGAACTCGCACCTAACCCTAATAATATCAAACTAATCTTAATAGTTTCTAACTATCAAATATACACATGAGAAAAGAATTACATTTTCGCCACATATACATTGATAGCGTGACACCAACATTCCAATGATTATTAATGTGATAAACTGAGTGCAAGCACAAAACCCTCGCCCATACAAAGGTTTGTATAACTCAGCCACCACATGAGTCCTCAATTGAAATCCCACCTAACTCTATCTTGCCTATAACTTGCTCTTTGCTCGATACGAATTCCTCGTATCACATTATCTATAACTCCTCATGAGTTTATCTTGTACTATTTCACAGTACATCATCTTCATAGCATCAAGCTAAAATTATTCGAACATTACAGACTATCTTCCTTTTATAACTTAAACAGATCATGTCGTGATCTTATTCTATAATCATCTCCCTTAAAATTCTTTTCTTAACTAGTGATCGTTTTGTTTTACGATCCTCTTTCTTTCCTTTTTTTCATCATTTATGATTTCATTTCTGCTTTTAATCTTACAGACTTTGTCTATTCATCATTATTCGTTATCTTGGCTATTGGAGTTAGGAAACTCCCATTTCTTATCTTTATGTCTCTTCAAGATTCTTCTTTAAATTTTCTTGTTTATATAATAATTCTTAAAGAATATAATAATTCTTCCTTTAAGAATTTCTAACTTCATTTACATTGCTCAACATTTCATTCGAGTTCCACATTTTCATCATACGTATCTATTTTCTATACTTGGTACACATCGAGTCTCTAATAGTATCAATATGGTACGCTGAGTGGTTTTTCACAAACAACCAACAAACTAAGTTTTGAGTTACTAGTTTGTATATACCTCTACTCTATGAAGGAATCGTTTAGCCCAGATACCATACATCAACTATTAAAGAGTACGATTGTACCATACTTAGATATAACTTTCTATTCTTAACTATTTTATCATTCTCTTTTTATAGACATTGTATATTTATTATCACCTTACATCTTTATTATTGGAGTTGGGTAACCCCACATTCATATTCCTTATAACTCTGTGAGATTCTTCTTTGAATCCTCTTACGCATGTTTTAATCCCTTCTTTATAAATTTCTTAAATTACTTCTTATTGTTCAAACTCTATTTGAGCTTATTCGTTCATTATATTCACCTCTCTTCTCTAAGGTCATAACCTAAGGTACACTTACCTAAGGTTTCTAACCTATCAGCTTTGATATCAATTGTAACGACCCCAAAATTTATACAATAATATTCTCCTTCTCAATCGTTAATAATACAACTTTAATCTATCTTTACATCATTATTTGATATTAAAATCACCAAAAAATGCATAATATTTAAAACTTTTATACATTTCCTTCTTTATTGCCCTAAATCGCAACCTTTACATTACATCTCTTCGATTCAAATTTATATCATGAATCGTTACTACAAAATGACTATACAAAGTCTTACATCATAAATAGATATCCATATACACCGGATAGCTCAACTTACAATTCAACAACATGTTACATTCAAAATATTAAATACATTTCTCATAAAACATAAGTAATCTTCGTGAATATGGATCTCTATAATTCACTTAGCATATATTCTTTCCTTGAAGTCTTGACCTTCAAAAATTATTATTTGCAAGAGTGAGCTCGACAGCTCAGCAAGTTCTAACAGTTTTCTTGCATCACATAGCACATAATAATATGCCCAACGCACATATCCTAATAATTAAAATAACATGGCATACATGCTTTAATTCACATAGCAAATATAAAGATTGAGTTCCTTACTCAATCATCATTATTTAACCAAAATAATGTAGTCATAAATTGACTTTAACATATCATAATTTTAACATGTATAACATATCATGCTTGCTTACAACACATATAACATGTCATGCAATTTACAACAGTTCATCAAGTCCACGTAGAAAATAGGAACCGAAAGACTTGCCTTGATCGTTGTTTACCAATAATAGATTAACAACTTACAACAATCTGCACTTCACGTGCCCTACACAATTATATAATCATACACATCAACTATTATGCACACAATACATAGTAATTGTAATGTAAACTCTACTCCACATCTCATAATCCTTCCTGTTAATTAGCACACAATGTTCAATTAGATTGTGTTAACGTTTTTACTTATGTAATATTCAAAATTCATTCAAGTGTTTAAGTCTTGCTAGGAATACTTATGGGTTTTATATTAAACACATTGCATATCTTATAATGTTCATTAATACTTGTCACGGCGTTTCGGCGTTCATGCGTCACACGCCCGAATCGTCTCTCTTGTGTATGATTAGTGTGCTTACATAACTTATCTAATATATCATTTATTAATATTAATCATCATTATATTTACTAACATTCATGTTTTATAACTTAGCACACCATCTTTTATCGTTAGGAGCACTACACTTGCATACGTGCATGCCCGACGCCCTCTGATTGCCTCCTAATACATATCAGTCCCATAAATGGCCATTTTGACCCCTTCTCCCGACCTAAAATTGAAAACCTTAAAGAACGAAAGTTGTAGGGCTATTCGTCCTCGTTCCGTATAATCTTGAATCACCTCAATCGGAGTCCGTATGAAAACGTTATGGTCGTTTTACTACAGGAGGTCAAAACTGTCCGGCTGTGTCAACTATTCCAGCGCTGTAGCGCCCCTTAGCAGTATGTACGCGGTTGTTTTTCTCTAGTTTTACTGTTCTTACAAATTTTTGACCCTTTCTCCTTCCAACCTTCATAACTTTAGTTATACACACCCAAATCAATCCGTTTTCGACTCTATGGATTCGTAATTCATAGAACTACAACATACTAGACTTATAACAAATTTATTAAACACTAACTAGCCAAAATCTTGACCCAAAACTCATGTTCATACTAAACTTTTATGTTTTAACATATTTAGCGAATTCATTCACTACGAATTCATTTCTTAACCAAATATATTCATTCAACTTGCGCACTTTTTGTTTCTTATCGTATTAACACAATCCACCACAAATTTTACAATTATACTATGAATTAAACATCAATTTGATAGTTTCAAAATCTATTTTTTAGAAATTAATTCACAGAAAATTATTATGAACAAAATTTCTCTTGTTTATCAAAATTACATGGATTGAATTGCTAGAACAACCATATAACTCATAAAATATCATAATATATAACCCATATTACACATAACTCATGTTGACATAAAAGATTTAAGAACAATTTTCAACATAACTTCATAATCAAACACTATGAACATGATTTCATCATGTTCATCATATCTTTGTGAATTGAAACTCTTGAACAACTATAAAAATCTCATGTAAGCGTGTATATATATATATATATATATATATATATATATATATATATATATATATACACACACACACATACACACACACACATCCCATTCAGATATCAAAATTTTGAAGCTTCACCAACAGATTTTTACATAGAACTCTAAAACTGTGAAAACATAGAAGAACATGATTTTAAAACTTGTTTTTACAACAATTTTATTGTGAAAATCCTTTCATGACATACAATCACATATGAAAACATATGAACACCATATATACATATAAATTCATAATCATGAAAACCTAATTTTACAAAGACTAAATACAAAACATCTTAATTTAGTATAAGAGTTAGTTTGATACCTTTCTAGGTTGAATTAGGAGAAAAGATGGAGATGATGAAAGTTTTTCTTTTGTTTTCTCAAGGTTTCCCTTCTTCTTCTTCTTCCTCTTCGTCTTCTCTGTATTATCTATTCTTCTATTTGTTCTTAGTTTAGACTTAGGTTTAGAAAATTAACGTAACTTATTGTATACACAATATACATATAACATATATAATTATAGAATATGTAACTCCCAATATAATTATATATACTAATTATCAATTTAATATATAAGTTACAAAAATTAGAATTTTAAAGGCCCTAAGGCTTGTTTGGCAAAACCATATTATTTTAAAAATTAGGTTTTAATAGTTAAGGTCTTGTTTGGGTAAAACAGGTTTAAAACAAAAATAAGGCCTTGTTTGGAAAAACGGTTTTAAAAACTCTTTTAACTATTTTAATAGATCCTTTAACACATATTCTTAATGTTATCCTTTAATTAATTAAATCTTAACATTAATTTAATTAATTAATAGTTTAATATCAATTAATCACATAAAATTGTCACATTATAGTTACTCGCTAATTATAACTTCATGTAACAATTACCACATCACTATATTGTCTCAATTAAATTAGAACTATAACATAAAATCGTTACATGTTAATTAAATATTAAATAATCATTTAATTAATATAATACACTTAATTACATTACTCCATATTAATCACATAATCTCAATAAATAATTCAATTAAAATATTTATTTACTTCAATAAATATTAAATTAATATTTAAATTCTCTTCACACCAATTCACATATTTCACAATATATACACATCATAATAAGAAATTTAATTATTAAATTCTTATTTTAATAACTTATAAAAATTCGGGTTGTCACATCCTTCCTTCCTTATAAGGATTCCGTCTTTGAAATCAAAGAAACCTTCCTTACTCGGTTTTCACCAAATCTCTTTTCAAAATTTACTAGGGATATTACAGTTTCATCTTTCTCGAGTTTGAATATTTCATAATCATGCATGAGCATGCTTAGTTTAACTTCTCGAACCTTTGATGTTCCTTCATGGCTCACCACTAGAGTGTCCCAAATTTCCTTAGCTATGTTGCATGAGGAAACTTTGTCAATCTCAGACTATACCATGCCACTAAGTAGTGTATTCATAGCCCTTGAATTATAGGAAATCATGAAAGTCTCAATTAAGTCCATCTCTAGCAAAGTCTTTGGAGTACCGTCATATTTCCTTGGAATAACTGGTCCATTCTCCACAACCCACCATTCCCAAGGATCTCTTTTAAGGTAGATTCTCATTCGAAATTTCCAGAAGTTGTAATTTTCTATTCCATATAGCAAATGAGGTCTATTGGTTGATTGACCTTCTTGATTGTTGTTCCCGAACTATGCCATATCAGAATCTTTTCCTTTAAGTCACCTTTAAAAGTCAAGCTCTAATACCAAATGAAATTCAGATAAGGCACACTTAGAAGGGGGGTTGAATAAGTGTGGAAGCAATCTATGTCCAATTTTTAAACTTTAATCCAAACTACTTAATACAGCCTACTATATTAATGAATGTAGCTTAATGAATTAATATGGCCTACCGAATTGACTATTTGATTTTAAGGAAATTTCTTACTAAAATTATAACTTAGAAAAGAATATTTGGTGTTATTGAATTATCTCAAGATAATGCAAATATTCAAACGACGTTTTTCTGATTGAAACCACAACGTTTTTTCCGCGTTATCTATGTATTGTTTTGTAGTAGTGCTCACTCCCTTTCACTCTCATTTCCAAATTTTTAGAGAGAGAAGACGTTAGCTAGCATGATAAGTAAAGTGAGATATTTTCTTTACTTTAAACCTATTATATATATCTTTGATCCAATGTATCTAAATGTGCAATGTGGCTGAGATTGTTGAGATATATACACATGGGATATATCTAGAGTTGGTAAGCTCAAATATATGGCAAGATACACACTCCACCCTAATAAAAAATGTGACAAATAGGGCAATTTGGACACTTTACTCACATTTTTAATGGCTTTTTAGTAACTTAACCAACCCTTAGGGCTTAACCCTAAGGTTTTACAAAATTTAATTTTTTTTTAGCATTTTCTAATTAGATTTTAAAATAGAAAATTAAGATTTCAGAATTATAATTAGGATTTCCTAATTATACTAAAGTTTACTAATCACATTAAGGTTTGCTAATTAGGATTAATGTTTCCTAATTAACATTAAAATCTATAATTTAATAATTAGGTTTTTCTCTAATTGTACATTAGGGTTTCTAATTTAGCAATTAGGGTTTTCTAACAAATTTGTTAGGTTTTCCCTATTTAGAATTATAATCATAAACGCGTAAGCCTTTGAGTTCCCAATTTAGGGATTTCAACCTCTGAATTAGGGTTTTGGATTCCCGGTACTGAAATTAGGGTTTCCAGAACCGGTTTCTAGGGTTTCTTAATAATCAATATAATTTTCTAGCTGAACGTGGACGTACTTAATATAACTTTAGGTTTTATCCCCGATATAACTTATTCGATCAATAATTGATCCTTAATTAACCACATACTGTACACATATATGACCATACACACAGAACATATACACTTATACACTTAATCCTGAATAATTCACCTATTTTTAAATCCTTCAAAAGTATTAAATCCATACACTTATTTTCTGTCAAGGTCTATTATTTAACTTTTATTCAATCTTTTTAGATTTTAATAAATTTCACAAATTCTCGGGTTGTCACAATAAATAAAGTAAAAGTAATAAAATCAACACGAAGATTTTTTACGTGGTTCAGCTATTGCTCTCTATAATAGTAGCTTAGTCCACGTCCAATACCAACTAGTATTGGAGACTCACTTTTATTTCTTTAAAAATGACCCTTGTTACAAAACAAATTCTATCAAATTGAATTACAATAATTCACTTGAGCATTATTGTTCCTTGTGCACCAATGCACTCCTTAAGCACCTATGCTTACTTGAACCTGTTTGTAAACAAACCTTAATCCACCTGGATTAAATTCCTTTAGACAACACTTAGTCTAAAAATATAAGATTACAAATATAGAGGTCTAATGATCAAAGTAAATAAGCAATTTAACAATGCAAGGCCCAACTAATGAATGCAATAATAAAGTAGTAAGAATAGTAAATAAAGATATCACCAATATGAAGCTCATGAAAATAGCTGAGAAATAATCTGAATATTAATTGCACATTAGCTGAATAATTGCACAGAAATAATTATGTAGCTTTTCCAATGAATATATCAGTGCAGTATTATAATTCGTGTATCTTTAATCATGATATCTCTCTTTAATTTTAGCTAGGAATTACTACCGTTTGTAATTATAGTACCATTGCATGAAATCAACTAATTATTTCTGTTTAAAGATAAACCATGTAATTCTCCGGATAACACATAACAGATATTGGTTAGACTCCGTCAAAACATAATCTTCCAAAAAGATAAGTCTATGTATACCATATTGTTTTGTATTTAAACATCTATATGAAATATATTAAATATTAGTTCCGTAATTAATGGCAACATCCATCTTCCCACGATAATCATTACTTTTAAAGTTCTAAGATATGTGCACCTTTTAGACTTCTAATCATGATCCACTACCACCACATATATCATACTTCCTTTTCATTCCGTAATAAATGGAAAGAAGATAAACATACTGCTTTTAGTATAAATCACTTAGGAATTCAAATAGCAAGTAACGACAAGCACATTTATCCAGGATAATAATTATTATTATTTTATTATTTTGAGTTTCCAAATATTTTATTACTTCCACACGTGTATCATGCATATTCAGAACTCTTTCAACTTCCTTAGTGATAGCAATTTTAGTAAATATATCTGTAAC
Organism: Panax notoginseng; assembly: GCA_016801055.1. NCBI lineage: Eukaryota > Viridiplantae > Streptophyta > Magnoliopsida > Apiales > Araliaceae > Panax > Panax notoginseng. The sequence goes on from CM029018.1 coordinate 139,332,918, forward strand.
AACATTATTTTGCTAACCAACATATTTTGCAAGATATTGAACATATGCATAAAATAACATGCTTGTCATATTTAATGCACATAACAAAAATGTCCTAGAGCCTTGAATTGAAAAATCAAATATTTACAATGACCTTACATATTAATCTTAGGACACAACTCTTCAAAGTCTTTCAACAATGATTTACCACACGACTTACAGATGTAGAGCAGATATTAGCTCAGTCGGAGTATTAAAGAGGATAGTTATTAGCTAGGAACGAGATTGCGCAGGATGATTTGAGAAAGGAGTCAGTAGAGCGGATGAGAGTTGAAGATGCGTGGGTGAAGGCTTCTAAACACATAAATCATGTTGAAGACAAGTCAAAGAAGGCCAAACGATTGATAGAGTTCAGGAGTTAGTCTTCCACTATCATGTGCAGGTTTATAATTATATTTGGTACGCAATGAATCGTAGGATGACGATTCGTATCATGGAGCAAGAGCACAATAAAGTTGTGTGACGAGAAATGTTCTTGTAGATTGCGAGAAAAATAATAAGATGATATATAAGTTATGATGAAAGTTAATAAGATGTAAATCCTAATTCTTTAAAAATAAATAATGGGAATATGATGAGTTAATCCTAGGATTTTATTATTACAGGATAAATGATGTAAATAGCAGTTAGGCTATTTTTGTTATGTGGTCAAGCAATAAATGAATAAAAATATCCTTCTTTATTAAGATATAACATGTGTTGTCTAAAAGTGGTTGAGATAACCTTAAATGTTTTTAAACGTGAATGAATGATGATCTAATAGCAAAACTTTTAAATAGTAAGATGCCACCTAGAAGAAGACAGCAGCGTCAGCAGACCCCCAAGGAATATTCATACAATAATGAAGCTAATGCCAACCTAATGCTGCAGTTGGTGAATTTATTGGTGGGAGCACTTGCAAATCAACTAAATTCTTGGATGTATACTCAAATCTCGGTGTTTCAACCGAATTCATTTGCAACAGGGCCGGAGAGGATGATTATCATAGAAGGGGAGAGTAATGTGCTCACATACAATCAAGTGCAAAGGAAAAAGAAAGGTGAAAGTGGAAATGAGGCAGGTGTTAGCTATATTGGTGGTGCTCAGAAAGAAAGAGGGACAATAATATCACCTCTAGAAATCAGCAAGGGACTGTGAAGAAGGGAGTGGGGGCATGTAGCAACTACGGAAAAAGACACGTGGGTGTTTGTTTGAAGGGAAAGAGGGTGTGCTTTAATTGTGGCTTGAAGGGCCACATTGTACCAAATTGTCAAACGCAAAGAAGGGAGCCTATTTCACGTGTGGATCGAAGGAGCATTTGGTTCGAGATTACTAAAAAAAAGTGGCTAGAAAAGCAAGTGGAAGTAAAGGGGGCAACAATAGTGGTGATCTAGCTATTATAGAGGGAATGTCGCTGAGTCGTCCAATCAAACCTACATTTGACATAACGGTGTAGGACGCAATGCAAGGTATTATTATGATCAACAATCTAAATGATTATGTGTTATTTGATTGAGTGTTACTTATTAATTTATATCTGATAACGTTTCTATGAAATTAGATTTTCTTTAGAAGGAGTTAGACTATTCCCTAAATATAGAAATTGGTAATAGTGATTTCTGTTAGGTTTATACATAGAAATTTTCGTGTAGATATTAAAGGTCTCATGATGCCGGTGGATTTAATTCCTGTTTGATTTGGGAAAATCTGAGGTTATCCTAAGATGGATTGGTTGTTGAACCATTTGGCAATACTTGATTGGCAAAGAAATTGTGTAAACCCTATGACTCCGAAGAAGTCAAGGGTTACTTTTTATTTTTTGGTAATAGGTCGTTTAAACGATCGAGATGTCTAATGATGATGCAAACCAAGAAGTTGTTAAGAAAATGGTATGTGGGATACACAAAGTTCAAGATAGCCACTTCTTTGGCTAACTTGACAAGGAAATCGGTGAAATTTATATGGACATGAAATTATGAAAAGATTTTTCAAAAATTAAAGAAGAGGCTAAGTAAGGCACATGTATTATCTCTGCCAGATGATACAGGGAATCTTGCGGTGTATAGCGATGCATCGTATAATAGACTAGACTATGTGCTCAGATAGAATAGCAGGGTCATTATATACACATCGCATCAGTAAAAAAATCACAAAAGGGTATCCGACTCATGATCCAGAGTTAACTGTAGTAGTGGTTGTCTTGATGGTTTAGAAGGATTATTTCTATAAGAGGAAATGTGAGTTATATTCGGACCATAGGTGTCTAAAGTATAACCTCACACAAAGAGGTTTAAATATGCGTCAGAAGTGATAATTGAAGTTAATCAAGGATTATGACTGCAAAATCCTAAACGAATGTGGTTGCCGACGTCTTAAATAGAAAGGTAGGAGTTATTTTAGTTAACTGCGCAAGATGGGTTTATAATAGAAATGGTTAAGTTGTGGTTGGAGGTAAGATGTTTGAAAAAGTCAGAGGGGAAGCTGTTTAGATGGAAAACCGTTCAACTTTGCTGGACAGAGTAAAGGAAGTGCAACTTTAATATGAGGGGGAGGATGTCAAATTCAAGATCAATATCGAAAGGTTGTTGGGATTCAAAGAAAGAAACTAGGTTTCGCCAGTGTCGGGAATTGGAGATGAAGTTGAGCATAAAACTCATAATTCGATATATTCAGAGCTTGGAAATATATTACAACATTCGACAACAATTGTTGTGGCATAATATGACGATAAATTTAATGGTAGATCAAAATCGATGTAATTTTTATCGATCAGTTGGTGAAATTATATGTCAAGAATTTGTCAAGGTGTAAGACCCCAACTTTTATAAATAAAGATGGATTTTCTATAAATATCATTTTTGAATATTATGGAGTTAATTTGATATAATGTTATAGTTGTGGGCAATATTTATAAATTTTGCAAAGTACGCAAGTTGTTATATAATATTCGATTGGTCGGGAAATATTCGTTTTAACAGGGAATATTCGTACAACGGCACAATCATTGGTGGACCCCACAACAGAATTATTGTCGGATTGAGAAAACGACAAAAATATTTTATTAAAAATAACGGCGAAAGTTTTACCATTGATACTGTTGAACTACTCGGTAGTAAAAGTACAGTAACACGTGTGGTTGCATAGTAGCACACGGTATTGATTATTAATGCTTATGTGAGAAGTCACTCAGTTTGATTCAATTATTGTCAGTTAATAATATGAATTATTTAGCGATAATGAAGTTTTGTTTTATTCGTATTATTAACGTAATAAAACAGAAAAATCTTTTTATGTAAAACAGAATACTTTATTAAAGTTATTCTATAAATAGAATATATTATATTTTATTTAAAAGATTTTTCTTTAAATATGGACCGTCAGATTAAAGTAATCAATCTGGACCGTTCATGGATTAGTTACTATGCATTTCATTTTTCTATAAATAGCAGCTCATTCCTTCATTATTTTTTACGAATTCACTGAACTCTAGAGAGAGAAACTATAGAGAGAGAGAAGAAAAGTATTCTGCTACTTAACTACTTTCTTATTTCAGTTCTTCTTTAAAACGGTAAGGGGTGTTATTCTTTCTTATTCATGAATAGAACTTTTGTTATTTCATTTCTTATTATTCTGTTGGAATAACCTGTATACGCGGTCTACCCTATACTTGGTGACATTCTTCTATTATTCTGTTGGAACATCATGTCTGTGTGTTTAACACCGGACCTGGTTCCGTTTTTATTATTATTCTGTTAGAATATCATGTCTGTGTGTTTTACACCGGACCTGGTTCCGTCTTGTTATTATTCTGTTGGAACATCCTGTCTGTGTGTTTTACACCGGACCTGGTTCCATTATTTATTATTCTGTCTGAATATCTTGTCTATGCGTTTACGCCGGACCTGGTTCCATTATTTATTATTCTGTCGGAATATCCTGTCTGTGCGTTTACGCCGGACCTGGTTCCATTATTTATTATTCTGTTAGAATAACATGTCTGTGCGGTCTATCGCATGCCGGGTGATTTCTTTTGTTATTCCATTCTTTATTATACTCAGTTGGTTAAGTTTTAACTTCTATACTCCATGAAATTAGTGGAATATCCTTGATAATTGCGGTTCATCCAGTATCTTTTCATCAAAATATTCTTCTAAGCATTCTTGAATTTTACTCCACAAAGCAGTATCATGTTGACAATTTGGACGTTGTTAATTCTTGGATAAATTAATTCTTGAACTTGTTTTATTGAATTCTTATATCATTGTCATCATCCTCATGTTTATAAAATGTTGAAAGTCATCTGTGACATGTAGTGCATAGATAGACTTGGTATGATTATGACCAAGGATTATTCGGTATAATCATGACCGTAATGTTACAAATGATGTGGTAAAAGTCCTCATTGGCCCGTAGTGCATTGATGGACAGTTGTTGGCATGATCATGATCATTAATGAATACACAAATATTCTTGGCCCGTAGTGCATGGATAATTGTGGTCGTGATACTAAAGAATATCCTTGACCGTAGTGCAGGGGTGATTCGATGATGTGGATTATTTTGTTAAGCTGAGTCCCAGCGATAACAGTGTTGAAAAACCTTTTAAATCATAGAAGATAGTAGATTTTATTCTCTACTTGACTCTTTTAATGGATTGCTTGTTCCGCTACTGTTAAACTTGATGTTCGTTATATTTTATCAGTTTAACACTGTTGAAGGCTAGTGATAATTTATTCTGCATTATCTTAGTCATAATATTTCTTACTGGGCTAGTTGAGCTCACCCTTTCTTTCACTATTCTCTTCAGGAAATGAGAATATAGCTGGGACGAGTCGGGGAACGGAGTGATGGACCAGATGATAGTATTAGTAGTCCTCACTATTCTGTTAAATAGTGTGACAATAATTGTAATGAGGACTCCTTTTGAGTTTGTATAGTCTCTAGTAGACAATAATTGTATTCAAACTCATAGTTATGTTTTGTCGTATTGTACACGACAGTTGTATTAGTAAGTTGTATTTGTATTCTGTACCATGTATCTGACGACCCAAGATGGGTGATGTATACCTAATTTTGGGGGCGTCACAGTTGGTATCAGAGCTTAAGGATATGATCCCTGGCTAAGATGTGAGAATAGAACTAGGAGGGGAGAGACGTGGAATTCCTTCGCTAGTATGACCTGCCTAAGTTTATTTGCATGGTATTTAATTGGTCGGTCAGAATATAAGGATAATATATGACATATCAATTAACTTTTATTTTTGTGGCAGTATCTGAAAATGGCATCTGAGAATGTTGAGAATAGCAATGGAGCACAGGCGACTGTTGATTCACCACATATCAATAATTAGGATAATGTGCATCAGGAAGGTGACAATCCTCATGCAAACAACAACACTGACCAGATGATGAATGATGGAATGTTCAGAAGCTTTATGCAGTTCATGCAACAGCAGGCGAAAGCGGCTCCTGTCCAAAATGTAGGTGGAAACACTGAAAACTCTCGGACTGTCACCGCTAAACAGTTCAAGGAGCTGGGACCACCGGAGTTTAAGGGAGAGCCAAAACCACTTATAGCAGAAACATGGATAAAGCATATCACCAAGATATTTGATGTCTTGGGATGCTCCGAGGAGCAAAAGGTTCCCTTTGCCGCCTTTATGTTGCGAGGAGAGGCAGATTACTGGTGGGAATCGATAAGCGTACTCAACCTGCCGCACTGAAGATGTCTTGGGAGAAGTTCCAAGAGCTGTTCAATGACAAATACTTTCCCGAAAGTGTTCGTCACATGAAGGAGGTGGAGTTCATCAAATTGGAGTAGAATAATATGATCGTGTCACAGTATGAGGCTAAATTTGCTGAGTTATCCCGGTTTGCGTCTCACTTGGTGGATAATGAAGAGCGAATGACGCGAATGTTTTTGCGAGGTTTGAAACCTGAGATACGCCAACATCTTATTTCTCATAAACTATGTTTGTATTCAAATGTTGTGAATAGGGCTCAGTTAATGGAGCGCGATAATGAGTCAACGCAACCAAAAGAGAGCAGTCGGCAAAATGATAATACCAGTGAGAGCAGTCATCGAAGTGGTGACCACAAGCGTGGAAGGAATCAACATGCCAGAAATGGTAACCACTTCGGTGGTAATCAGGGCCAAAATAATAAGAATGGTCATTTCAAGAAGAAGAGATTCAACAATGATGGAAAGACGTCAGCACCAGCACCCGTTGTTAAGGAAGGAGAACGACCACCTATCATATGTTTCAAATGTGGAGGGGAGGGGCACATCAGTCCAAACTGCGCGATGCCGTCTAAAGCATGTTATAATTGTGGAAGAGAAGGTCATTTAGCTCGATTTTGTCGTTTACCAAAAATAAGTTCAGCCAGGATGGAGACACCAAAGGCCGTCCCAGAAAAGTCAAAATCGGTAGTGCAAGGGAGAGCGTTTGTTGTGACCTCCCAGAAAGTAAGGAACCCGAATGAGGTCATCACGGGTAAGCTTATCATAAACTCTAACGAAGTCTATACTTTATTTGATACCGGTTCTACCCATTCTTTTATTTCTCCTACTTGCGCTCATCGATTAAATTTGACTCCAGAGAAATTAGACTTTGACTTATCTGTTGAAACTCCATTGGGAGAAACCTTCATTACATCCACAGTTTATAAGTCTTGTTTGGTTCAAGTTGGTACCCACACATTACCTGTCGATCTTATTTCATTAAAAATACTTGCATTTGACGTGATTCTAGGGATTGATTGGTTAACTACTCATCATGCAAAAATTGATTATTTTCGTAAGGTTGTTAGCTTTCATATTCCTAATCGACCTATTATGCGAATTCAAGCAACCAAACCATTAAAATCAATCGCTGTAATCTCAAGCCATAAAGCTATTCGTTTATTGAAAAACGGATGTCAAGCTTTCTTAGCTCATGTCACGGATCTAAACAAAAATACGTCAGTTTTGAATGATATTTCTATTGTTAATAAATTTCCTGACGTATTCCCTGAAGAACTTCCTGGCCTGCCCCCAGAGCGTGAAATTGAATTTTGTATCGACCTTGAACCCGGTATAAAACCCATTTCCAAAGCCCCATATCGAATGGCTCCTATTGAACTTCAGGAGTTAAAGATCCAACTGCAGGAATTGTTAGACATTGGCTTTATTCGTCCTAGTACTTCTCCTTGGGGTGCTCCTGTTCTATTCGTGAAGAAGAAAGATGGAAGTATGCGACTTTGTATTGATTATCGGGAGTTGAATCATGTCACCATCAAAAACAGGTACCCATTGCCACGTATTGATGACCTGTTTGACCAATTGCAAGGAGCACAATTCTTTTCAAAGATCGATCTTCGTTCTGGATATCATCAGCTGAAGGTTAGAACTGAGGATATTCCAAAGACGGCTTTCAGAACTCGGTACGGGCATTATGAATTCCTAGTCATGTCCTTTGGATTGACTAATGCTCCTGCTGCCTTCATGGATATGATGAACCGGGTATTCAAAGAATTTTTGAATCACTTTGTGGTCGTCTTTATTGATGACATCCTTATTTATTCCAAAAGCCGTGAAGATCATGAGCAACACTTGAGGCTGGTACTCCAAAAGCTTCGTGAATACAAACTTTATGCCAAGTTGAAGAAATGCGAGTTCTGGCTGGAGGAGGTAGCATTCCTTGGGCACGTAGTATCAAGTCGTGGAATATCTGTTGACCCGACAAAGATTGAAGCTATTCAAAGCTGGGAGCAACCTAAATCAGTGACCGAAGTACGTAGCTTTCTTGGTTTAGCTGGTTATTATCGGAGATTCGTGGAAGGATTTTCTCGAATCGCTACTCCATTAACTCAGCTGACTCGGAAAGATACAAAGTTCGGTTGGAGCAAAGAATGTGAGAAGAGTTTTCAAGAACTCAAGAGGAGACTCATTTCAGCACCTGTTCTAACAATACCATCTGGCTCGGAGGGATTTTTCATCTACAGTGATGCTTCGAGCAAAGGGTTGGGATGCGTTCTCATGCAACATGGAAAAGTCATAGCCTATGCATCAAGACAACTCAAGGAATATGAGAGGAATTATCCTACTCATGATCTAGAGTTGGCAGCTGTTGTCTTTGCACTTAAAATTTGGAGGCATTACTTGTATGGGGAGAAGGTGGAGATCTTTACGGATCATAAAAGCCTCAAATATTTCTTCACTCAAAAGGAACTCAACATGCGACAACGACGTTGGCTTGAACTGTTGAAAGATTATGATCATACCATTCAATACCATCCTGGAAAAGCGAACGTGGTAGCTGACGCATTGAGTAGAAGATCATATGCAAGTACGAGTGCGATATTGTCAACACAAAGGCCCATTTTGTGTGACTTGCAAAGGATGGAGATAGAGTTAAAGACTCCAGGGACCCATGTGATGATGGCGAATATACGAGTAGAACCAACTTTAATCGATAAAGTTAAAGCTGCTCAAGCTACAGACCTGGAGCTGATGCGTATGAGGAAGAAAGTGCAAGAAGGTGCTATGCCGGAAGCAAGAATCGATGAAGAAGGAATACTTCGAGTCAACTCCAGATTTTTTGTGTTCCTAACAACCCTGATTTAAAGTATGAAATCATGATGGAGGCGCACAACACACCGTTTGCAATCCATCCTGGGAGTACCAAAATGTATCATGATCTTCGTCATACATTTTGGTGGAGCAATATGAAGAGAGAGATAGCGCTGTTTATCTCAAGGTGTCTAACTTGTCAACGAGTCAAAGCGGAGCATCAAGTACCAAAAGGTCCATTGCAACCACTTGAAATTCCAGAATGGAAGTGGGAGCACATTACCATGGATTTCGTTACCGGTCTTCCTAAGGTTTCTCAAGGTATAGATGCGATTTGGGTCATTGTTGATAGATTGACCAAGTCTGCTCATTTCTTACCGATACGAGAAACTTATACACTTGAACGTCTTGCTCGTATGTACATAAACGAGATTGTAAGACTGCATGGTATGCCAGTATCCATAGTTTCTGATCGAGACCCAAGATTCACTTCACGATTTTGGGTTAGTTTACAAAAAGCTATGGGCACGGATTTACGATTTAGTTCGGCATATCATCCTCAGACGGACGGACAATCAGAGAGGACTATTCAAACTCTAGAAGATTTATTAAGACTCTGTGTCCTTGACTTCAAGGGAAGTTGGGACAAGTTCTTACCATTGGTGGAGTTTTCCTACAACAACAGTTATCAAGCAAGTATTGGCATGGCTCCATTCGAAGCATTGTATGGAAGAAAATGTCGTTCTCCAGTATGCTGGGATGAGGTGGGTGAAGCAACGTTGTTGGGACCGGAGTTGGTACGTATGACTACAGAAAAGATTCAAACGATCCGACAACGTATAAAAAACCTCACAAGATCGACAAAAGAGTTATGCTGATCTTCATCGAAAGGACGTGGAATTTGATATAGGAGATCATGTGTTCTTACGTGTTGCTCCATGGAAAGGAGTTACGAGATTTGAAAGAGAGAGAAAGCTCAATCCTCGATTCATCGGTCCATTTTTAATCCTCGATCGAGTAGGAACTGTGGCTTATAGACTCGCTTTACCGCCAAGTATGTCTCGTGTTCATAACTTTTTCACATATCCATGTTACGTAAATATGTGGAAGACCCGAACCACATTATTGAGTTAGAACCGGACGAAATAGCAGAAGATTTGACGTATGAAGAAGTTCCTGTTCAAATCTTGGATAAGAAGGAACATATTCTACGCTCCAAGGTTATACCTCAAGTCAAAGTTTTGTGGAGAAACCACGATGTTGAGGAAATGACTTGGGATTAGAATCTGAAATGAAATCAAGGTATCCTTACCTCTTCGACATACCAGGTACGTACCCTAATTTCGAGGGCGAAATTTCATAAGAAGGGGAGGTTGTAAGACCCCAACTTTTATAAATAAAGATGAATTTTCTATAAATATCATTTTTGAATATTATGGAGTTAATTTGATATAATGTTATAGTTGTGGGTAATATTTATAAATTTTGCAAAGTACGCAAGTTGTTATATAATATTCGATTGGTCGGGGAATATTCGTTTAACAGAAAATATTCGTACAACGGCACAATCATTGGTGGACCCCACAACGAATTATTGTCGGATTGAGAAAACGACAAAAATATTTTATTAAAAATAACGGCGGAAGTTTTACCATTGATACTGTTGAACTACTCGGTAGTAAAAGTACAGTAATACGTGTGGTTGCATAGTAGCACACGGTATTGATTATTAATGCTTATGTGAGAAGTCACTCAGTTTGATTCAATTATTGTCAGTTAATAATATGAAATATTTAGCGATAATGAAGTTTTGTTTATTCGTATTATTAACGTAATAAAACAGAAACATCTTTTTATATAAAACAAATACTTTATTAAAGTTATTCTATAAATAGAATATATTATATTTTATTTAAAAGATTTTTCTTTAAATATGAACCGTCAGATTAAAGTAGCCGCTCATTCCTTCATTATTTCTTACGAATTCACTGAACTCTAGAGAGAGAAACTATAGAAAGAGAGAGAAGAAAAGTATTCTGCTACTTAACTACTTCCTTATTTCAGTTCTTCTTTAAAACGGTAAGGGGTGTTATTCTTTCTTATTCATGAAGAGAACTTTTGTTATTCCATTTCTTATTATTCTGTTGGAATAACCTGTATACGCGGTCTACCCTATACTTGGTGACATTCTTCTATTATTCTGTTGGAACATCCTGTCTGTGTGTTTTACACCGGACCTGGTTCCGTTTTTATTATTATTCTGTTGGAACATCTTGTCTGTGTGTTTTACACCGGACCTGGTTCCGTCTTGTTATTATTCTGTTGGAACATCCTGTCTGTGTGTTTTACACCGGACCTGGTTCCATTATTTATTATTCTGTCGGAATATCTGTCTGTGCGTTTACGCCGGACCTGGTTCCATTATTTATTATTCTGTCGGAATATCCTGTCTGTGCGTTTACGCCGGACCTGGTTCCATTATTATTATTCTGTTAGAATTACCTGTCTGTGCGGTCTATCGCATGCCGGGTGATTTCTTTTGTTATTCCATTCTTTATTATACTCAGTTGGTTAAGTTTTAACTTCTATACTCCATGAAATTAGTGGAATATCCTTGATAATTGCGGTTCATCCAGTATCTTTTCATGAAAATATTCTTCTAAGCATTCTTGAATTTTACTCCACAAAGCAGTATCATGTTGACAATTTGGACGTTGTTAATTCTTGATAAATTAATTCTTGAACTTGTTTTATTGAATTCTTATATCATTGTCATCATCCTCATGTTTATAAAATGTTGAAAGTCATCTGTGGCCTGTAGTGCATAGATGGACTTGGTATGATTATGACCAAGGATTATTCGGTATAATCATGACCGTAATGTTACAAATGATGTGGTAAAAGTCCTCATTGGCCCGTAGTGCATTGATAGACAGTTGTTGGCATGATCATGACCATTATGAATACACAAATATCTTGGCCCGTAGTGCATGGATAATTGTGGTCGTGATACTAAAGAATATCCTTGGCCGTAGTGCAGGGGTGATTCGATGATGTGGATTATTTTGTTAAGCTGAGTCCCAGCGATAACAGTGTTGAAAAACCTTTTAAATCATAGAAGATAGTAGATTTTATTCTCTACTTGACTCTTTTAATGGATTGCTTGTTCCGCTGCAGTTAAACTTGATGTTCGTTATATTTTATCAGTTTAACACTGTTGAAGGCTAATGATAATTTATTCTGCATTATCTTAGTCATAATATTTCTTACTGGGCTAGTTGAGCTCACCCTTTCTTTCACTATTCTCTTCAGGAAATGAGAATATAGCTGGACGAGTCGGGGAACGGAGTGATGGACCAGATGATAGTATTAGTAGTCCTCACTATTCTGTTAAATAGTGTGACAATAATTGTAATGAGGACTCCTTTTGAGTTTGTATAGTCTCTAGTAGACAATAATTGTATTCAAACTCACAGTTATGTTTTGTCGTATTGTACACGACAGTTGTATTAGTAAGTTGTATTTGTATTCTGTACCATGTATCTGACGACCCAAGATGGGTGATGTATACCTAATTTTGGGGCGTCACACAAGGCATGGTGTTTTAGTATCAATCGCGACGGATCGAGATCCACTTGAATTTTTGAAAAGTTGCAAAGTGTATGGGAATGCAGTTGAGAATTAACATGTTATACCGTTTACAACCAATGGGCAGAATGAAAGGACAAGCCATACGCCTCAACGTTAGTTATCACGCAAAGCATTGATACGTTAGCGAAGGAAGTGTTATAAACGGAAGGAGGAGCAAAACGATGACGA
>CM029018.1:139345404-139536815 GCA_016801055.1 Panax notoginseng
TCCTCATTTTACAAAACACCACTGCTATATCTTATTTAAAACTGAACTTTTATACAAAATTCAAACCCTTTGTATATAGGTGCGAATGAGGCATAGCACTACTTCTAAATAACTTCACATTGACCCACACACACACATATTTATATAACAGTTTATTAAAAAGTGGAGGTCACCGTGGTAACACGGATGTCGGGGGTTGCCTAACACCTTCCTTCCGTATAAGTAAGTCCTCGAACCCTAATGAATCTCAGTTTCACAGACCCGTTTAACAGTGTCATATCACTCGATCAATGTGCAAACCTTTTCTCAGTTGTGTTGGTATAACCAGTTAAAAAACCAACTGGCGACTCTTATAGTCCAGTCGTCGACATATAAATGTCGGACTTTTCACAACTTGTTTTTTTCAAACAAATCCCACCTAACATGAGAACACAAAAGAACAAGAACAGAAAATGGACAAATAAAAATCCCGACGTCGACAAGGCTTCCATGTTTGCGTCCTATGAGCATGTTAGGTTTAGATACATATCCACGAGGACAGCGATGGCATCACTCCATTTTGGTAGAGGTTTCTATAGCGGAGGGTTTCACCCATTGTCGCTTACAGTTGGAGTTGTTGATAGCTGGTGTCATCACTTGGGTTCCCTACTCTTGGGAATATTTGACCGTTGGATTTGAGGATGGATTCCCGACTGGTGTCGAGCATGTGATATCCACCCATAGGATTCCTCTCTTTACAGATGGAGGATGGGAGCTCTATTTAGGAGAGCATGCTATTAGGAGCACCACAAGAGAGATTCGCGTACCGATCTTGCCTCCCGCCAGGCGTTATTGGCCTATGTTGTAGTCACCCTCCGATGACATCCCATTGATGGGTATGGATGGATATTCTTTGTCAGAGGGTTCACATACTCAGAATTTATTCCATCACTGGTGGTCCTCTCGTACCATTGGAGCCCAGACCCGCGCCACTCAGTTTATGGGGGATATAGTTCCTGGATCCGTGATGATGGCGGATTGGCTGACCTGCGTCTGAGATCCGACTTATTTGACACAGATTGATCATTTGACCCGGCAGTTGAACCAGGCACATTTTCTCATCCGACACTTAGGTAGAGATCCTTCAGAGGAAAATACTTTTGATCCTTCTAGCTCAAGCGCTGGCCCCTCAGGTGACCAATATGGCTTTGTCGGTACAGATCCTCCTTTGTATAGGCTTGACATCCCTATTGATAGAGATTTAGTGACTCAAGAGGAGTTACATCAGGTGGACAGGATTGATGATGTAGATATTGACACCATTGTCTTCTTCTGATGTGTATTCTCGTTATCTATTTTGATAGGCCTCTGTTAGATATTGGGTGGTTGTGCCCCATTCTCGCTATATCTTTTGATACGCCTCTATTAGTAGTAGGGCGTCTGTACACCATCAACAAAGTTTCTCTCTCTAGAAATTTGCTATGCCTTCTCTCTTACCTTTTCTCTTCTCTTCCACCCTCTGCCCCTACCTAACTTTCGCGACCTCACCTAATTTCCTCGTTCCCCCTTCCGACTGGTTTTCTTGTCCCCCTTTCTCATACCTCGTGTCTTGATCTCCTTTTTCTTCTTTTCCCTTCTCCCCTACTCTCGCCCTACTGGTCTCCTTCTAGCCCTCTCTCCTATTTTCGTTCGGTCCTCCTCTGGTTTCTCCTCGTCATGGTGGACCACAATCAGCTCTCTGTAGGTAACTCGGTTAGCAGTCAGTCCCATGACCTGTTTACCGAATATGGTGTTTCCAAACCAAATTCTTTGACTTACACTATTGAAATGGTCAAATCTGAGGTTATTCCCTGAAATGTGTCCATCAGTTCTGATGACTCTAGCGCTTTTAATGCTCACTTGGAGGAGAATCTTGGCTTAGTCCCTACCTCAGATACTCAAGAGATCTTTTGGGCCACCCAATATTTCTCCAAGAAGGATCGTGATGAGGCTCTTGCAGAAAGGAATAAGATTACTATACTCTTGGATTACATCACTGCTCTGGGGCTTCCCCTCGAGGATGTTAATAATCTCTCCTCCATTGGGACCCTTGCTGCTATTGCTAATGCCCGCAAGGTTCTCGATGCTTGTCCTGTGTTTGGAAGACCTTCTAGCTACTCCACCCCGCCCCCTCTCTCCCATGCTCCGCCTACTGAGAGTACTATGGTTCGCACATTCTGTGTTGGTGAATCCTCTTTGCCAATTTGAAATGACCCTTATTGTCAAATGATGCCCCTTCCTTTGGCCATGCCCAGTCTGGTTTTTGACTTTGGCAAATGCTTGCCTTCTTTCAGTTCCGGCTCCCCCCTGAAGGAGGGTGAAGTTCCCAGTCCTACGTCAGGTAAATCATAGTCTTTGAGTGCCATCGTCTCAAAGAACTCTACAAAATCTTCCCTGGATTTATCTTTTTTCAACCCTTCTTCTGTCTCTGAGGATGGAAGTGTAATACTCGAGAATTTCCACGTATTATTAAATGGATATATTAATGGAAATAATATTTATGTGAATGTAAGTGTTCATGTTGTGTAAGTTAGTTAATTCAACTGAGTTGCACTAGATTAATGCGTAATGAGAAGTGTGGATTTGACCATGAGAATTGTGAAATGCCTTGTGTGGCATATTGTGAAATGAGGAAATTCACTAAGCAAGTTAAAACGGGAATTAGGAAGATTAATCGTGTTGATCATGTCACTTCATGTAGATAATGAGTACGCTCTTAGATTTGTAATATCACTCTTGTGGACATTAATTCATGTCGTATAAAAAGAGTTTAGCGATGAAAATTGGCACGTGCTTGAAGTTAAACCAGTCTTGGCACTGTCAGGGTACGACGCAGCTGCGCCGTCCCAGCAGTACAAACTGGTGTAGCTACGCTAGAGATCAGTCGGTGTTTATTACTTTCTATTGTAGCACTGAATTGGGACATTAATGTTATGTGTGTGACATAAATAAAACCATATAATAGGAGTATATTGCAATGAAATGAGGTACCTAGTAACACCATGGCATCATATGAAGTTATAATGCATAAATGATTAATTACCTGGGTATTCTAGAATCTAAGAAGAGAATTTAATGTTTAAATAAACATTAATATTAAATAAGATTATGTGAGTGGTAGAGATAATTATGGGACTACCCGGACAATAATGTCTAACTGCGATATTTTATTGCGTGTAGTTAATGTACATGGATTATATGCTGTGGGTATAAAATTATCTTTAAATTCCTCATATGGTATCAATTGTACCTTAATATTACATTATGGAAATTAAAAGGACCAAACCAAGCTTTACATGACCAAATGCTGAGATTTTCTCTCTTGTCCCAAAATGAATGTCACCAAGTACATGAATAGTAGCTCAAAGCTAGAATACGTGTTCTTCCAAAACGCTAGCTTTAGGTGATGATGGCTGAGTTTTGGGTGGTTGGCCAACCCTTGAGCAACCATTGTTTCATTTCATTGCACCATGGATTCCAATCTTATGTAACTCAAAGGTCCAGTCCAAAACTCTTCTATAAATAGCAGACATGTTTATCAGTTGGTGTTGCTTGGAAATTGTCTAATAAATTGCTTAGTGTAAGATTATGAGCATACAAGTGTTCTAAGAATTTGAGAGTTCATTAGGAGCAAGTTCCTTTCACATTTCAGAGGTATAAATCCTTTTTCCTTGCTTCCATTTCATTCTCTGTAAAAATAAACTTTTGAGTTCTTCAAATTCAAATTCTTGATTTTGTGGAATTGATTGTTAATGAGGTTGGGAAATGTTCATATAGTTGTTATATGATCATATAAGCATGTTTAAACTATTACATGATTGTTTAGAAATGAATTTGTGAGTAATTTCTGTGTTTGGGCTAGTTTTCTTTCGAAGCAAACTGTTCCTGGCTTGAACCAGGCACGGCGCAGCTGCGCCGGATTAACACTCAGGCGCAGCTGTCTGCGCCTGCCCCTAAATTCAGTTTTGAGTTCTGTTTTGCAATCTGCCAAGCGTTAGTCGCTCATTTTGACATATACTAGCATACAAGCATGTGTAAGGGGTATATATAGATATATGAACCAATGTGAGCATGGTTAGACTAGATTAGCATGATTAACGAAAGTGTGGAGTTTAAAATAAATTTAGGAACTTAAAAACGAACTTGATATGTATGTATGCCATGTATGTATACTGACTTTGCAAGCATGTTAGTATGACTTAGAAATGCATGAGTAAACCTTTTAATGGTGTTTATGAGAGTAGTAAGCAAGCATCGACATGTGGAACTAATTAGTAAGCTTTACGAATGAAATTACGAATTTTGAACATGCTACCTTGAGGATTAGAATCTGACATTTATGATCATGTTTGATGGTACTCTTAGACTCACTCATGTCGTATAAACATATATATACCATGCTTGTGTATCATATTCCAAGAAAAGTATAAAAGAAGCATATTTTCACCCAAGGCGGTGCTAACTTCACATATGTGTTATGAATACTCATAAGCATGCCTACTATGAGTTTTATAACTACTTTGTATGTTTAGAGAGAAAGCATGATAGACTTTGTGGTTTCATGACCTTGAATGGCCTTAAATTGTCGAAATGATCAATTTAAAATTTTATTATGAAAGAAGGAACCTAGATTGACTTGAGAAGCATGAAAAGACCTTTAACATGACAAATATATCATGTATGATTATTTTGGTCAAGCTGGACAGAAACCACAAGGCAGCAGCTGAGTCTAGGCTTAGCCAGGGGACGGCGCAGCTACGCCGGTCCTAGGCTTAGCCATGGCGCAGCTGCGCCAGTCTGAAATCAGAACCTGGTTAGTTTGAAATCTGATCTTGGGTCAGTTGACTTGTATGATGCCTATATTGCTAGAGGTGGTTTAAAACCTACTGATACATGTATATAAGTGATGCTTAGATGATATGATGCTGTTTTCCTCGTAATAGGATTGTCCATGGATAAAAAGGACTTAACCTTAAGCTTTCTTAATTTACTTATGAAATAACTAGGTATTTAATTCATGATGAATCTATAATCTAATTTTGTACCATATGTGCATACTTGAACCATGTCAAGCTTGATTAAAGACTATGTTAGCTAATGAACATCTTAAACATATAATACGCTATAAATAGGATTCGAAAGTGTTGATTTTTTAATGTGGATAAACTACGCTTAAGGTAAGTATTCGAACCCTACTTTTATCGTGCAAGTATCTAAACTATCCTTTATATTGTGCAAAGTATTCTTGCATTACTTTATTCGACTAATGTCGTAAGCAAACCTTATCTCTTTGAATGCAAGTTACCTTATTTACTCGTTCAAATGAGCTATTATGAGAATTCTTGAGAAAACTATTATTCATGTAGAACTTGGTATTGTTCTGGAACATTGTGAAAGTGTCTATGCCATTTGATTCAGCTAGACTATATGTATGTTTATAAAACTATCCAAACCCATTTGACTAGTGTGAAAATCTTGAAAACTGAGTTAAACAACCCTTATAGTAAGGGGAATGTATGTCGTTGGAAACCCCAACACATGAGTAGATTATTACTGTGGTGTTAAGCATAACATGTAGTATTGTAGATTAATCATCTATAGTACTTGAATTGTGGGTTATCAGTTTAATATTAGTAATTCTAGTAGATGTTCAATTGTCCTTAGTGACTGCTCAGTATAAATTGTTTATCTAGTTGGATACATTGATAGTCTTTGAATTCATATATATCTATTGATTTATATCGAATTATCTTTCTTATTCCAAGAAATGTTGATATTCATTATTCATGATATTATTCTGAAACTCTGAACTATCTTAGAGATGATACTTCGATATTTCAAACTCGTGGTATAAAACTCTTTACCCTTGTTGTATATTACTTGCTGGGCAATTTGTGCTCATTCTTGCTTATTTAAAACCTTTTAGTTAAGGCGGAACAGGGAAGTGTATCTGGGAAAGACAAGGGCAAGGGCAAGGCTACCGATTAGCTTGACCCTTTATGTTTAAGACTTCTATTGTATTAAGACCGTTTTCAGACTATGTTTAAGCTTAAGTAGGATTATGTAATGAGTCTTTATTCGATATTATTTTGTAATCTATTAAGCATTGTAGGTTGCGAGACTTGGGAGAATAATTATAATAAATCATTGTATATTATTCTAAATTAGATCTTTCGTTGTGAATGTGTGATTTTAGTTATTATGGTAATACCTTGAGAACGTGACGAACCGAATTCGAGTGACCAAGTGGTGGTCCAAATTTGGGGGCGTCGCAGGTTAGTATCAAAGCTATAGTTATAAACCTTAGGAATGAGAGTCCTTAGATTATAACTTAGGAAAACATAGAAATTAGGAAGGGGATAAAACTCATGTAGAGTTTTCCTTGAGAGACCTAGTGTGTTATGAAATGTAACTTCATTCTACACAATGAACTTATGTTATTTAACATTCTAATGGAGTTGTTGTTTGTCTTGTCTTATGTTGGTGATTGTAGGATGACTGACATGGGAAGACCTAGCCGAGTAGTAGAGGAGGAGCCGTGTGATATCCACGTGGTATATGAAGCACCCTTGATAGCGGAGCCTATATTAGTAGTAGCCCCTATTGATGACGATGATGAGCAGGAAGAGATGGAGCCTCTACCTGAGGAGTCTGATCCGGCGGAGGAGCCTTTGGAGGAGGAGCCCGAGCCTATGGAGGACTCTGACGGGACTACTTTCGAGGATAGAATGTTGGGAGAGTATGAAGAACAGATTTTGGAATTAGGATGTAGAGTCGAGGAACTAGAGACTGGGACTCTTGAGAGGCAACTAGTGATGCAGGAGATGGAGGTGGAAATTGCTCACCGTAAGAAGGTAGGGATCCAGATGGGGACCTTGTTTCACCGATCGGTGGCGAGGAACGTTGAGCTGACTGGGAAGCTAGAAGAAATGGAGCAGAGGGTTTTGAGTGAGAGGACGGAGAAGGAGGCTCTCTGAACTCAGTTAGAGATGGAGATGATGGATAGGATTCACTTCGAGGAGAAGTGAGAGGAATCCAATGACAGGGTGGATGATCAAGAGGATGAGGTGCACTGCAAGAGGAGGAAGATGAACAAGATGGGCTATGCTCTACGAATGGCCATGGAGAGATTAATCGATGGGGTAAATCACTACCCGGCGGAGCAAGGACAAACCCGGTATACCATAAGTTGGGATATGGTGGTACACATTACGCAAAAGGAATGTCAGAGCGTCGTGGAGCGTGGGATGTTAGATTGAGTCTAGAGAAAAAAGCTCAGTAGTGTAGTTTTTTATTTATGTGTTGTTTAATATGTTATTGTAATCTCAGTCTTTTGTATAAGATGTAAGATGATGGTAACCCCAACTTTTGAAAAGTGTTAGAGGGGTAGTAAGCTTATGTTATCCCCGTCATTTATAGCAATATGCTAGGAAAGAACATGTATTGTAACCATTTGGCATATGAATATAAATGGTCTTAATTCAGAAACGTGTTTTAAACCTTTAGTTCTTTTTAATTGAGAAATGACTAAATATGATAATTAGATAATAAAATGAAAATTTTTGTGATGCAGAAAATGCCGCCTAGACGTAGAATAACTGTCCCAGCAGAGTCAGTTAATGATGAAAGAGGACCTTTAGATCCGATACAGAGACTTGTTGATTTATTGGGAGAAGCTTTGAGGGGAAGAAACGAACCCGTACCGCCCGTTCCCCAAGTTGTCCCAGTAATAACCTTCAAAGATTTTAAGAGTGTAGGACCCCCAGAGTTCACGGGAACTACTGACCCGATAGTTGCACTACTACAAAATAGTAAATAGATAACGCAGAAAAAACGTTGTGGTTTCAGTCAAAAAAACGTCGTGGTTAAGGGTGTCATCTATTTGACACCCTTGCACAACGTTTTTAAAACGTTGCAGTTAAGCACAATACACAACGTTTTTTAGGAAAAAAATGTTGTAGGTTTGTTTTCTAAAAATTTGCAAATGCTTAAAAACGTTGTAGAAAGTATGCTTCCACAACGTTTTTTGGATAAAAATATTGTTTAGTATATCAGACAACGTTTAGGCACATTTACACAGCGTTTTTAAAATGTTGTAGATTAAAAAAAAGAAAAAAATGTTGTGATTCACCTACATTACCAATGGACCTGCAATATGCTAATGTCATGATATATAGCTAAAAGGTCTAAATTCTCAATTAAATTTAAAGTCAAAATGTATCAACCATTCAAAATACATCCCAATAAATACCATTCGTTTACAGTTTCACATTACTACATCCACAATATATACCAAACTATCCATATATGCATCTCAAATTCACTATCCAAAAGAGAAAGAAGTGCACGTTCCACTATAGTTCCAATTGTACAGGGATGGGGCCATGACAACTTACATTAGAAACATATCCAGGTTGCGATAATGGACCACCGACAGAGGGCTGGCTACTTGGACTCTCCAAAGTAAGAAAATTGAAATTAGACCCAATATTTCCAATTGGTTGTTGCGAGCCTTGCTGGTGTGGCAGATGACTGCCTATGGGAGCGCCAGCACTGCCACGCCCAACACCAAAACCCCGACTTCCTGGCTGAGGAACATGAGGGACAGCGCCAACAGGTCCGTGTACTCCACCACGAGTAGGAATAGCATATGGCTGAGGACCACCGTGAAAAGGTGGAATGGGAACTCGAGGCATTGGATAACCAGCATTATGCAGTCCAGGTTTATGTGTGCCATTGGGTGGGCCAGGTGGCATGAAAGAACCTACATCATAAAAGCATGAAAGTTCATATAATGAAACAAACTGCCATAGGGAAAAAGTGGGGGACATCTTAAAACTGATGTAATGAAACAAATTTATTTTAAAAAAATTCGAAAAATATAAACAGCAACTGTCCAACCTCATCCGTGACCAAATAGTCTATGTAGGTTGCCCCTGTGGTTCCAGGGAATCCCATGTATGAAATTAAAATGGCCAAAAATCTAGCCCCTTACAGAATTAAAACCGCTTGCAAAATTAAAATGGCCAGAAATCTAAATAAACAACTAAAATAAACTCGACAGAAATCAAAAACTTAGATCAGACAGAGAGAAACCATGAAGACAAAACACTAACCACTACTACCTTAACAATCTACAAAAAAAGAAGCAAAATTTGAGCTCAGAAAAATCAGATCAACTCCAATGAGTAACTAGAATAAAAGGAGAAACCACTATCAGAATTTACCTTTCGTGCAGAAGTTACAAATAAAAGGATAGCAAACCATGTAGAGGATGACTAAAAGTAAAGGAGAAACCATGTGAAAAAGCTATAAGGCAGAATAGCAAACCACTTATCTGATCAAAAATAAACTACAAGAATAAAAATACAGGTTCCAGTGGCCTAAGAGTAACTTCTTTAGCCACTTTAAGATCACTGCTCAACTCGGTGAAATCAATTTTAGTGGCTTCTTTCATAAGGTTGTGCATAGTTTCCCTCCTCCAAGGTCTTTCCAAACATATCTCTACACCCTGAATGAAAGCAATGCAGTTTCAACACATTACAAGAGTAACAAAACTGATATATATGCCACAACTGCTTATATGTTTACAATATTTTATAAGAGGGGAGGATATATCTATATATATATATATATAAATATATATATATATATAGAGAGAGAGAGAATTAAGGTATGTTCTGAAGATATATAATTAAAAAGAGTTATAACAAGTCAAACTTTTAAACTCAATTCAGGTGAATCATGAGGCAACAAATCCACTTTGGATACATACATTAAAGCATTAAGAAAGTATATCTATACAATCTTTAAAAAAAATCCACATAACATGTTTAGTTGTAAAAGGGCCTTTATGGTTCAACGCCTTGTCACTATTCGCCACCCACCACAAAACACATAAACAAAAAAGAGTCTTACCTGATAATCAATAATAAGCTTTCCCTAAACTGTAAAAGCACATCGGAATGAAGGTTCAGAATGAAGGACACATCTGAAGCTTTTGCAATAGAATATCCTTATGGGAATAGGTTCAGAATGAAGGACACATCAGAATCTGACAACAGCATAAAGAAAGAGAAAGACTCAGGAAAAAATTAACATAGTAACAGCAGAAAGGATAACTTCTGTTAGCTAAAATATGTAAACTCCTTCAAAAGTAGTAGACATACCAGAGAACTCAGTAACATCTTCATTTGCCTCGGTGATATAAGCCTATATCACAAATATTAGATAATCGAAGTTAATAAATTTAAGGTGATATATTCACCAACCAAAAGCAAGTTATCAATAATTACTAATATATGTTTTCAACGAGAAAGCTAACTGACGCAATCTCTTGTTCAGTGTCTTGCCTCAATAATCAATGAAAAATAAACAAATCAAAAAATTTCCATAGAGACATGGATGTTCAAATAGAGACAAATAAACTGACATAGAGACAGTGTATAAGAATCATAAACTATAGACTTCAAATAAAAATACAATTGACCTCATCATCATTGTCATAGAGACATGGATGTTCAAATAGAGACATGACCTCATCATCACTGTCATAAATATAACTGACTTCAAATAAAAGTACGCCTCTATGGTATGTTCATAACATGGATTGAAAAATTTAAATCATGGACTCAAGCCAATGCAAATTCACAAACAACATATTCAGTCATGAAATCAATTACGGCAGATTCTGAAACTTATAAGAGCATTAACCTATAACAGTCAATTATACTCGTAAATATGACAAGAATATAAATAACCTTCAAAAGCTCAAATAATCTGGAAATTAAAAGATAGCTGTCTACAAAAAATAAAACTTTTTTTTACTTCTTTTCAAAATCCAATCAAATAAAAAATACATGAACTCAAAGTAGGAGTATTAATTAATTGATAAGAACAACAAAAATTAATCATTTATCCATTAAAATTTTAGTACATAAACTAAATTTGAAAACCAATACACATCTAAAAATGAATTGGACCATAAATCATACCTGAAATCAAAGAAGAAGGGACAGAATCACTGCACGCAAACCCCAGTCCTAACTGACTATGCACGGCCCCAAGATTAAACAAGACGGCAGCCTTTTCTAATTGAATATTTCACTGCGACGCTTTGAGTTTGCTCTTGAAAGCATCGTACCGTGTTGATGAAAGCATCGTACGCTTTGAGCTTGCTCTTGAAAGCATCGTACCGTGAAGGTTATCGTGTTGATGTGGTCTTTGTATAGAGAAATCGGGAAGCATGATTCGATGACAGTGAGGGCTTTAAAGGATGTCGCAGCGTGAAGAGAGAATTGGCAGGGCAGCGGTGAGGGTTTTTAACCTAGCTTTGAGATCGGGCTAGGATGATTGAGCTCTGAGATTTGCGAGGAAGATTTAGCTACGAAATTTGGCGATGAAGAAAGGGGAAGATCTGAGATATGAGATGAAGAAAAGAAGGATAAAATTTGGCGAGAAAGAAAGGGCAAGATCTAAGATTCAGAGATGAGAAAAATGAGAGATGAGAGAGAACGTAGAATAACTTTTCGAAAAATGGTCAGCATTTTTTTTTATTCTCCATGTTTTTTACTTACATAACGTTTTTTTAAAAACATTATCTATTTAAAATCAAAAATTGCCTTTATAAATACATAACATTTTTTCATATGTATCTACAACGTTTTGTTAAAAAATGTTGTAAAAAAAACATCACAACGTTTTTTATAAAAACGTCATCTTTTAAGTGTTGTCTATTTATGGTTTTGTACTAGTGTTGCGCAAACCTGGATCAAGGAGATTGAGAAAGCCTTCATTATAGCTCGCGTGGGTGAAGACCAGAAGACAGTATTTGCCACATACATGATGAGGGGTGAAGTGAACTATTGGTGGAAAACTAATCAATAGAGAGTGGGGGAAAGAACGATAACATGGGAGAGGTTTACGACATTGTTCTTCAAGAACTATTTCCCGAAGAGTATGAAGAGTAGGATGGAAGTGAATTTCTTAGAGTTAAAACAAGGAGATATGACGGTGGCGCAATACGCAACGAAGTTTAATGAACTAGCGCGATTTGCGGAGCACCATGTTGGGGATGAGGAAAGGAAGGCGGGACGCTTCGAGCAAGGGTTGAAGCCGTGGTTGTATAATAAGATATCAGTCTTTCAGATTGATTCCTTTGCGACCTTGTTGGAGAAGGCAGTCATTGCGAAAGGTGGCAGTGAGGCCTTATGTGATACCCCCAAATTCAGGTACTTGAAACCCGAACTCGGTACTTCACGATACCATTTCTATAAGTGGAATAATACTAATAATAATAACAATAATATAAATATCAAACTTAATTTACATATATCAAATTTTAAATCCCAGGTACGAGACCTTTAAACATTCATTACATCATAGATAATAAATAACATTATCTTAATAAGCTTTAACTATTACACCAAATTTTATAAAACTCATTAGAACAGCTTTTCTTTCCCCTTGTCCTTGCCTGATCCTTCGGGCAGATCATACTTAACTGAAAACATTTAAATTTAAAGCAAGAATGAGTATTTGATTGCCCAGCAAGTAATAGCAACCATAAATATTAATTGAAAGAATTAAATATTTTCTTTGAATGACACTTCTACAACGAATCAATAGTTGTGAAGTAAGCTGAACCAATTATAACAACATATCACTTCTATATAAAAATTTTGAAACTACGTACTGACTATAACTGGAGATCAGCTGACAGACTATGAACATTGTTTTCTATTTTCGAAAAGGTATACAGAAATTCATCTGCAGACCGTCATAACTTACAGGCATGGGGGTGATTAGCCCGTTATGCCCAGTATTGATTAATACTACATGTAAGAACGATATTATCGTTCATCTTATCCACCTTAGGTGCACAAAAGTTTTCTCATGTTCGGGATGTTCATACTTAGTCGGGAATCCGAACCAAAACAATCTGGTTGGATACAATAAAGTTTTATCTTGTTCAACAATATTTTTAAGTGTGTGTCTAGCCAAATCAAATAGCTTAGATGGCTTTTAAGTCAACGTAAACATACTGAAAATCAATAAATATGTATCAACATGTGATTAAATACAATGATTATCCAAGTGGGGTGTGACACCCCCAAAATAGGTATACATCACCCATTTTAAGTCGTCAATAACATGGTACAGAAACAACTACAACTTTATTAATATAACATAAAAACTGTGAGTTTAAATACAAATATTGTCATCTAGACAATATCCACACTCAAATAAGTACTCATTACAATTATTGATACATTATTTTACAAAAATGGTGAGGACTACTAAACAACTTTCTAGAATCATCATTCCATACCCCGACTAGTACTCGCTACATTCTCACCTCCTGAGAGGAAAAATGGAACAAAAAGGAAAAAGGGTGAGCTCAACTAGCCCAGTAAAGAATATTATGACTAAGATAATATAGAACAAATTATCGTTAGTCCTCAACAGGGAAAAATTTAATAGAATACAATAGACATCAAATTTTAAATCAATATTCGAAGCGGAAATAATAATTCACTAGAAGAGTTAAGTAGAGTATGAAATCTACTATCATCTATAAATTTAAAAGTTCATCATCAATATTTTATCCCTGTAACATCAATCAATAAATATCTTGAATCAAATATTCATCTTTGCACTACAGACCAAAGATATTCATCAGTTGGATATGTTCATCTCAACACCTATTCATCTTTGCACTACGGGCCAAAGATATTCATCATAAAATCATTAATTTTTGCACTACAGGCCAAAGATATTCAGTAATATCATCATTTAGGACTGAGGATGATGAAAAATATTTTAAAAGAAACGAATCCAGTGAAACAAAATAACAAATATTAAGGATTCGTTGTGACGCCCCCAAAATAGGTATACAACACCCATTCTGAGTCGCCAAATATATGGTACAAAAAGCAAACTACAACTTCAATAATACAATTGTCGTGCAAAATACGACAACACATACTGTGAGTTTAAATATAAATATTGTCTTCTAGACAATATCCACACTCAAATAAGTCCTCATTACAATTATTCAAACACTATTTTACAGAAATAGTGAGGACTGCTAAAACATCTTTCTAGAACCATCACTCCATACCCCGACTAGATCCTGCTATGTTCTCACCTCTTGAGACGAAAAATGGAACAAAAAGGAAAAGGGTGAGCTCAACTAGCCCAGTAAAGAATATTATGACTAAGATAATATACAACAAATTATCATTAGTATTCAATAGGGAAAAATCTGATAGGATATAATCGAAAACAAGTTCTAGATCAACAACTGCAGTGAAAATAGCAAACCATTAGAAGAGTCAAGTAGAGAATGAATTCTACTATCTCCTAAGATTTAAAAGTCCATCATCAATATTTTATCCCTGTAACATCAATTAATAATCATCTTTAGCCAAATATTCATCTTTGCACTACAGGCCAAAGATATTCATTTGTATCACCAGTCAGTCATGTTCATCTCAACACCTGTTCATCTTTACACTACAGGCCAAAGATATTCGTCAGGTAATCATACATCTTTACACTACAGGCCAAAGATATTCAGTAGTATCATCATTTAGGACTGAGGATGATGAAAAATATTTTAAAAAAAATGAATCCAGTGAGATAAAAGAACAAATATTAGGGATTCGTATTACAGTTTATCCAAGTTCAATAATACCCCATAATAACCAATTTTGAAGCAGAATTCAAAAATAAAGATCAAAACATGGATACAATCAAAGATAATAACCATAATAGACAACTTGTACAAAAAAGAAGAAAATTTTATTTTTCGGTGAATAGTGCCGTATTCGTGAATAGTATCGTATACGTGAATAGTAACGTATACGTGAATAGTAACCCCGACACAAAAAGTTCCAAATTGGATAAAAAGTTCATATTAATATTTCGGCATACTGATATTGAAGAAAATATCATATAAGAAGAAGATAATATCCCTTACCTCAAAATATCAGTACTTCTGATCAGAATATCGGTATAAGACTGAAGGAAACTTGCACTGATGAATAGAAACTCACAAAGTATCTAAATACTCACAAAATATACTCAATAATCTAGAGAGAGAAAGAGAGAAAACTTGTTTCTGGTGTGATTTTCAATTCTAACTTAGCCCTCTATTTATAGGAAAATGTTAGCACGTCGAAGCAGACTTACCTGCTACTATTTCTACCCACCACATTTGAATAAAAATCTCAGCATATTTTCACCAACCAAAAGTGGGGCCCACCAATTCCAGAATTTTCCACCAAAATGACAAATTCCGCAACTTCTACAATTTCTGAACCAGTCATCTCGTAAAATTCATAACAAATCATACGTTCATTTTTAACGGTTCAAAATTTGTGGACATATACTCCACTTATATATGAATAATATATCCAAAAATTACCACAATCTAACGGTCGGATTAAAAATTATAACCCCCGCAATAGTTCTCAAAAACCCTGATTGATTTTTAATACCTCCATTTCGATAAAAATACTGATAAAACACCTCAACATTAACTCCTTCATTTTTAACCACAATAAATATATCCAACATTTATATCCACATAGAATAAATATTTCCTTATCATATGAATTAATAATTAATTATTCACAAATAATATTACAGAATCACATTTATGACAACCAGGTCGTTCTCAGGAAAGAGGGGGCTTTCCAATAAGGATTTCTCCTTACTAGCGCGCAATTAGATGACCAAACCTCTCCTTAGACAGAACTTTCTAGACATTGCCAATAATGTTATCTAATAATATTATTCAAATAATATGAATTATTGATCTGATAATGAAAAATACTGTGCAGCAACAATTATTGAAACAACAATAATATAAAATGTCAACGCAACAATTATTGAATCAATAAAATATCGAACAGTAACTACTGTAACAATTATTGAGTAGTGTCTTCTTACGTAAGAATTAATAATTGGTGCAATACCGTGTGCTACTGTATTTTAACCACCAGGTATTCCAACAGTATTAACGGTAACAACTACGCCGTTAATTATAAACAACTTATACTTGTCGTTTTCTTCATCCATTCGTTTTCCGTTATGGGGCCCACAAAAGGCTGCGCCGTCGTACGAATATTCCCCGACAGTAAGAATATTCCACGACCAAACAAATATTCACCGACCAAAAATGAATATTTTATAACCACTTGCTTATTTGAAATATTTGCTCATTTTACCCATAACTAACCACATTAATCAAATCAACCCTTTCTATTTCAAAATAATAAATAGAGGAAATTTAATTTCATTTATTAATAAGTTGGGGTCTTACAACCTCCCCTCCTTATGAAATTTCGTCCTCGAAATTGACGTACGTACCTGGTATTTCGAAAAGGTGAAGATACCTCGCTTTCATTTCTGATTCCAACTCCCAGGTCATTTCTTCAATAGCATGGTTTTTCCACAAAACCTTAACTTGTGGTATAACCTTCGTGCGTAGAACATGCTCTTTCCTATCCAAGATCTTAACAGGTACATCCTCGTACGTTAAATCTTCAGCTATCTCGTCTGGTTCTAACTCAATTATGTGGTTCGGGTCTTTCACATATTTACGAAGCACAGATATGTGAAAAATATTATGAACACGAGACATGCTTGGAGGTAATGCGAGTCAATATGCCACATTTCCTATTCGGTCAAGAATTTCAAATGGACCAATAAATCGTGGATTAAGCTTTCCTCTCTTCCCAAATCTTGTAACTCCTTTCCATGGTACAACACGTAACAATACATGATCCCCAATACTAAATTCTACATCCTTTCGATGAAGATCCGCATAACTCTTTTGTCGATCCTGTGACGTTTGTATACGTTATCGAATCGTTTGGATCTTCTTTGTAGTTATGCGTACCAATTATGGTCCCAACAACGTTGCTTCACCCACCTCGTCCCAACATACTGGAGAACGACACTTTCATTCATACAAGGCTTCAAATGGAGCCATACCTATACTTGCCTGATAACTGTTGTTGTAGGAGAATTCCACCAGTGGCAAGTACTTATCCCAACTTTCTTTGAAATCTAGAACACAAAGTCTTAATAGATCTTCAAGGGTTTGAATATTCCTCTCTGATTGGCCGTCCGTTTGAGGATGGTATGCTGAACTAAATCATAAATCTGTTCCCATAGCTTTTTGCAAGCTAACCCAAAATCGTGAAGTGAATCTTGGGTCACGATCCGAAACTATGGATACTGGCATGTCATGCAATCTCACAATCTCATTCACGTACAGACTAGCAAGACGTTCAAGGGAATAAGTCTCACGTATAGGTAAGAAATGAGCAGACTTGGTTAATCCATCAACAATGACCCAAATTGCATCTATGCCTTGAGAAACCTTGGGAAGACCTGTAACCAAATCCATAGTAATGTGTTCCCACTTTCATTTCAGAATCTCAAGTGGTTGCAATGGACCCTTTGATACTTGATGCTCCGCTTTTACACGTTGACAAGTTAAACACCTCGAGATAAACTCTGCGATCTCTCTTTTCATATTGCTCCACCAAAGTGTATGTCGAAGATCGTGATACATTTTGGTACTCCCAGGATGGATTGCAAATAGTGAGTTGTGTGCCTCCATCATAATTATATGCTTCAAGTCAAAATCGTTAGGAACACAAAGTCTAGAGTTGACTCGAAGTATTCCTTCTTCATCGATCCTTGCTTCTGGAATAGCACCTTCTTGCACTTTTTTCTTCACACGCATCAGCTCCATGTCCGTAGCTTGAGCGGCTTTAACTTTATCAATTAAAGTCGGTTCTACTCGTATATTTGATATCATCATGTGGGTACTTGGAGCCTTCATCTCTATCTCCATCCTTTGCAAATCATACAAAATGGGCCTTTGTGTTAACACCATTGCACTCGTACCCGTGTATGATCTTCTACTCAATGCGTCAGCTACTACGTTCGCTTTTCCAGGATGATATTGGATGGTATGATCGTAATCTTTCAACAGCTCAAGCCAACGTCGTTGCCGCATGTTGAGTTCCTTTTGGGTGAAGAAATATTTGAGGCTTTTATGATCCGTATAGATCTCCACTTTCTCCCCATACAGGTAGTGTCTCCAAATCTTCAACGCGAAAACGACTGCTGCCAACTCCAAATCATGAGTAGGATAATTCCTCTCATATTCTTTGAGTTGTCGCGAGGCATAGGCTATGACTTTCCCATGTTGCATGAGAACACATCCTAACCCTTTGCCTAAAGCATCACTGTAGATAACAAATCCATCCAAACCAGATGGTACTGTCAAAACAAGTGCCGAAATGAGTCTCCTCTTGAGTTCTTGAAAACTCTTCTCACAATCCTCGCTCCAACCGAATTTTGTATCCTTCCAAGTCAGCTGATTTAACGGAGTAGCGAGTCTAGAAAATCCTTTCACGAATCTCCGATAATACCTAGCTAAGCCCAGAAAGCTACGTACTTCAGTCACCGACTTCAGTTTCTCCCAACTTTGTATGGCTTCAATCTTCGCCAAGTCGACAGATACTCCATGTTTTGACACCACATGCCCAAGGAATGCTACTTCCTCAAGCCAGAACTCGCATTTCTTTAATTTGGCATATAGCTTGTTTTCACGAAGCCTTTGTAGTACCAGCTTCAAATGGCACTCATGATCTTCACAGGTTTTGGAATAGATGAGGATGTCATCAATAAAGACAACAACGAACTGATCTAAATATTCTTTGAATACACGGTTCATCATACCCATGAAGGCAGCAGGAGCATTAGTCAATCCAAAAGACATGACTAAGAATTCATAATGCCCGTACCGAGTTCTGAAGGCAGTCTTTGGAATATCCTCAGTTTTAATCTTCAGCTGATGATATCCAGAATGAAGATCGATCTTTGAAAAGAATTGTGCTCCTTGCAACTGTACAAACAGGTCATCAATGCGAGGTAGCGGATACCTATTCTTGATAGTGACATGATTCAATTCTCGATAGTCGATACAAAGTCGTATACTCCCGTCTTTCTTCCTTACAAATAACACAGGAGCACCCCAAGGAGATGTACTAGGATGAATAAAACCGATGTCCAACAACTCCTGTAGTTGAACCTTTAACTCCTGAAGTTCAATAGGAGCCATTCGATATGGGGTTTTAGAAATGGGCTTTGTACCAGGTTCAAGGTAAATAAAGAATTCAACTTCACGTTCTGGGGGTAGACCAGGAAGTTCTTCAGAAAATACGTCAGGAAATTCACTAACAACAGAAATATTATTCAAATCTGACGTATTTTTGTTCAAGTCCATAACATGGGTATGAAAGCTTGACATCCGTTTTTCAATAAACGAATGGCTTTATGGCTTGATATGACACCGATTGATTTTAGTGGTTTGGTTGCTTGAATTCGCATAACGGGTTGGTTAGAAATATGAAAACTAACAACCTTACGAAAACAATCAATTTTGGCATGATGAGTAGTTAACCAATCAATTCCTAAAATTACATCAAAAGCAAGTATCTTTAAAGAGATAAGGTCAACAGGTAATGTGATTGTGCCAACTTGGATTAAGCAAGATTTATAAACTGTAGATGTAATGAAAGTTTCTCCTAACGGAGTCTCCACAGATAGGTCAAAGTTTATTTTCTCCGGAGTCAAGTTTAAACGTTGGGCACAAGCAGGAGAGATAAAAGAATGGGTAGAACCGGTATCTAATAAGGTATAAACTTCGCAAGAGTTTATGATTAGCTTACCCGTGATCACCTCATTTGGGTTCCTCGCATTTTGGGCAGTCACGACAAACGCCCTTCCAGGAACCACCGACTTTGACTTGTCCGGAACAGCCTTCGCAATCACTATCCCCGTTGAACTTGGTTTCGCAACAAGACAATCTTTAGCTATATGACCTTCCTTTCCACAGTTATAACATACCCTGAACTGTTGTGGGCAGTTTGGGCTGATGTGTCCCTCCTTCCCGCATTTGTAACAAACGACAGGTGCTCGTTCTCCTCCCCTAAAAGCAGTTGATGTTTGTCTTGACATCTTCACGTTATCATTGTTGTACCTTCTCTTCTTGAAATCTCCTCCCGACTCGCTCCTTCTATTATCACGGCCACGATTACCACCAGAGTGGTTACCGCTTTTGTTCGAATATTTTCCTCCCTGCTGGTTTTCATTGCTTCGATGACTGCCGCCACCTGTATGACCCTGGTTGTGGTCCCTCGGTTGCACATACTCATTATCTTGCTGTAATAATGA
This sequence comes from Panax notoginseng, assembly GCA_016801055.1. NCBI lineage: Eukaryota > Viridiplantae > Streptophyta > Magnoliopsida > Apiales > Araliaceae > Panax > Panax notoginseng. Next base: position 139,365,688 of record CM029018.1, read on the forward strand.
GCTATGTTTACAACATCTGAATATAAAAAAAATTTATGAGAGATAAGATATTGCCGAATCTCGGATTTTAGACCTCTCAGAAACATCCTTGTCATTCGTTTCTCATTTTCGACCAAATGAGGTGCAAACTTGGATAACTCTGCAAACTTCGCCTCGTACTGGGACACCGTCATGTTATTTTGTTCCAGTCTGATAAACTCCACCTCCTTAATATGACGAATACTTTCAGGAAAGTACTTGTCATTGAACAGTTTCTGAAATGTTTCCCAAGACATGTTGAGTGCGTCAAGCTGGGTATGCTTCACAGACTCCCACCAGTAGTCTACCTCACCGTAGAACATAAAGATGGCGAATGGAACCTTTTGTTCCTCCGTACATCCCAAGACATTGAATATCTTGGTAATTTGCTTGACCCACGTTTCCGCCATGATCGGATCCGGCTTTCCCTTAATTTCTGGGGGTCCCAATTCTTTGAACTGCTTGGCTGTGATAAACCGCGCATTGTTATCATTTCCACCCGTATTCTGCACACGAGTCTCTCTCGTCTGATTTTGCATGAACTGCAAAAAGCTCCTAAACATTCCATTATTTATCGTTTGCTCGGTAACATTGTTTATAGGAGGAATATTGTCTTCATGTTGCACGTTCCCCTAAGTAGTGATCAAAGGTATCTCCACGGTCTGATTTACTCTATTATTAACGTTCTCAGCTGCCATTCTTAAATACTGCCATAAAATAAGGGTTAATAGTCATGTCATATATTATCCCTATACTCTGACCGACCAAATAAACACCAAATAAACTTAGTCAGGTCATACTAACGAAAGAATTCCCCGTCTATCCCCTCCTAGTTCTTGTCTCACATCTCAGTCTGGGATCATATCCCTAAGCTCTGATACCAACTGTGACGCCCCCAAAATAGGTATACAACACCCATTCTGAGTCGCCAAATACATGGTACAAAAAGCAAACTACAACTTCAATAATACAATTGTCGTGCAAAACACGACAACACATAATGTGAGTTTAAATACAAATATTGTCTTCTAGACAATATCCACACTTAAATAAGTTCTCATTACAATTATTCAGACACTATTTTACAGAAATAGTGAGGACTGCTAAAACATCTTTTTAGAACCATCACTCCATACCCCGACTAGATCCTGCTATGTTCTCACCTCCTGAGACGAAAAATGGAACAAAAAGGAAAAGGGTGAGCTCAACTAGCCCAGTAAAGAATATTATGACTAAGATAATATACAACAAATTATCATTAGTATTCAACAGTGAAAAATCTGATAGAATATAATTGATAACAAGTTCTAGATCAACAACTGCAGCGAAAACAGCAAACCATTAGAAGAGTCAAGTAGAGAATGAATTCTACTATCTTCTAAGATTTAAAAGTCCATCATCAATATTTTATCCATGTAACATCAATTAATAATCATCTTTAACCAAATATTCATCTTTGCACTACAGGCCAAAGATATTCATTTGTATCACCAGTCAGTCATGTTCATCTCAACACCTGTTCATCTTTGCACTACAGGCCAAAGATATTCATCAGGTAATCATACATCTTTGGACTACAGGCCAAAGATATTCAGTAGTATCATCATTTAGGACTGAGGATGATAAAAAATATTTTAAAGAAAACGAATCCAGTGAGATAAAAGAAAAAATATTAGGGATTCGTATTACAGTTTATCCAAGTTCAATAATACCCCATAATAACCAATTTTGAAGCAAAATTCAAAAATAAAGATCAAAACATGGATACAATCAAAGATAGTAACCATAATAGACAACTTGTATAAAAAAGAAGAAAATTTTATTTTTCGGTGAATAGTGCCGTATTCGTGAATAGTGCCGTATACATGAATAGTAACGTATACGTGAATAGTAACCCCGACACAAAAAGTTCCAAATTGGTCATTGAACAGTTTCTGAAATGTCTCCCAAGACATGCTGAGCGCGGCTGGATGGGTACGCTTCACAGATTCCCACCAGTAATCCGCCTCATTACGGAACATAAAGGTGGCGAATGGAACCTTCTATTCCTCCGTACATCCCAAGACATCGAATATCTAGGTAATTTGTTTGACCCACATCTCCGCCTTAATCGGATCTGGCTTTTCCAGAATTCTGGTGGTCCCAACTCCTTGAACTGCTTGGCTGTGACAAACCGTGAATTGCTATCATTTCCTCCTGTATTTTGAATACGATTCTCCCTCGTCTGATTTTGCATGAACTGCAAAAAGCTTCTAAACATCCCATCGTTCATCATCTGCTCAGTGGTGTTGTTCACAGGAGGAACATTGCCAGCCTGTTGCACGTTCTCCTCATTGGTGAGTACAGGTGTCTCCACGATTTCGTTTACTCTACTGTTCACATTCTCAGTTGTCATTCTTAAATACTGCCATAAAACAAGGGTTAATTAAACAAATTAACAAATCACATAATACCCCTATATTATGACTGACCAACAAATAAGCTTAGGTATGACACACTAGCGAAGGATTTACTCGTCTCTCCCCTCCTAGTACTATTCTCGAATCTCCGCCAGAGAACCATATCCCTAAGCTCTGATACCAACTGTGACACCCCAAAATAGGTATACATCACCCATTTTGAGTCGTCAATAACATGGTACAGAAACAACTATAACTTTATTAATGCAACATAAAAACTGTGAGTTTAAATACAAATATTATCATCTAGACAATATCCACACTCAAATAAGTCTCCATTACAATTATTGATACATTATTTTACAAAAATGGTGAGGACTACTAAACAACTTTCTAGAACCATCATTCCATACCCCGACTAGTACTCGCTACATTCTCGCCTCCTGAGAAGAAAAATGGAACAGAAAGGAAAAAGGGTGAGCTCAACTAGCCCAGTAAAGAATATTATGACTAAGATAATATAGAACAAATTATCGTTAGTCCTCAATAGGGAAAAATTTAATAGAATACAATAGACAACAAATTTTAAATCAATATTCGCAGCGGAAATAATAATTCACTAGAAGAGTTAAGTAGAGTATGGAATCTACTATCATCTATGAATTTAAAAGTCCATCATTAATATTTTATCCCTGTAACATCAATCAATAAACATCTTGAATCAAATATTCATCTTTGCACTACACGCCAAAGATATTCATCAGTTGGTTATGTTCATCTCAACACCTGTTCATCTTTGCACTACGGGTCAAAGATATTCATCATAAAATCATTAATCTTTGCACTACAGGCCAAAGATATTCAGTAATATCATCATTTAGGACTGAGGATGATGAAAAATATTTTAAAGGAAACGAATCCAGTGAAACAAAATAACAAATATTAAAGATTCGTATTTCGATTTATCCATGTTCAAAAATACCTCATAAATAATCATAGTGGAGTAAAATTTAAGAATGATCAAAATATGGATACAATCAAAGCTAGTATCCATAATAGATATTTTGGATAAAAAGAAAAAAATTTTATTTTTCGGTGAATAGTGTCGTATTCGTGAATAGTGTCGTATACGTGAATAGTGTCGTATACGTGAATAGTAACTCAGACACAAAAAGTTCTAAATTTGATAAAAGAATTCAGATCAATACTTCGGCATAATGATATTGAAGAAAATAATATTATTTAAGAAGAAATAACATCCCTTACCTCGAAAAGACAGTACTTCTGACTGGAATACTGGATATAGAGCTGAAGAAAACTTGCACCGTATAGCAACACTCAAAGTCTTAAAATACTCACAAGAATACGCTCGATAATATAGAGAGAAAACTTGTGTTTTTGGTGTGATTTTTAATTCTAACCTAAGCACCCTATTTATAGGAAAATGCTTAAAACACCAAAGCAGAAAATTTAATATAATATTAATATAATTTATTAATTTTCTTGCGCACACCACCAGCTCACAACATCAGCCACCCACCCACAATAAATAAGAAAAATGTTTTTCTCAATTAATTTATTTAAAACTCCAAATAATAATAATTAATTAATCCGGAACTTCAATAATTCATAATAAATAGTCTTTTTATCAGAAAAATTCGAACCTTATGTCTTTCTATAGGAAATTCCATTATCTACAACTTTACAGAAGAAAGTTTTTCCAAATTCCAAACAGAAATTGATCGAAATCCACAAACGGGCGATTCTACAGGCTATAATCAAATTTCAGTCAAAAAATGGGCCCACAGACATGTTTAACATGTTTTAAACAACTTTTGTAACAAAAATATTCTTCTTCCTCACATACTTATATATCTCACATTCATTGTAAAAATATCATCATTATTATATTATAATAATATAATAAAATATTATTTTATCAGAAAAGATAAAATATCAATTTTCAATAATTGTCACTTTAAAAAATTTTCTCCATCTATATCCATATAAAATGAATATTTTTCCCATCATATAAATCAATAATTAATTATTCACAAATAATATTACCGAATCACAATACTGACAACCAGACAGTTCCCAGGAAAGAGAGGCTTTCCAATAAGAATTTCTCCTTACTGGCGTGTAATTAGATGACCAAACCTCTCCTTAGACAGAACTTTCTAGACATTGCCAATAATGTTATCTAATAATATTATTCAGATAATATGAATTATTGCTTTGATAATGAAAAATACTGTGTAGTGATAATTATTAAAACAACAGTAATATAAAATATCAACGCAACAATTATTGAATTAATAAAATACTGAACAGTAATTACTGTAACAATTATTGAGTAGTGCCTTCTTACGTAAGAATCAATAATTGATGCAATACTGTGTGCTACTGTGCAACAACGCATATTACTGTGTTTTAACCACCGGGTATTCTAACAGTATTAACGGTAACAACTACACCGTTATTTATAAACAAGATATACTTGTCATTTTTTCTTCATCCAATCTCTTTTCGTTATGGGGCCCACAAAAGACTGCGCCGTCGTACAAATATTTCCTGACAAGAAGAATATTCCACGACCAAACGAATATTCCCCGACAATAATGAATATTTTATAACCACTTTCTTATTTAAAATATTTGCGAATTTTACCCATAACTAACCTCATTAATCAATTCAACCCTTACTATTTCAAAATAATAAATTTAAATTAAATTTTATTTATTAATAATTTGGGGTCTTACATGGGGACACTTGTATAACCATATTTAGAAACTAACGAACAGAATAAATATCTGAATTATGCACTAATACTGTGTTGATAAACAATGATCGGATAATTTAAGAAGTGGTACGAATATGAATAATTGGATACATAATCAATAACAATAGAGTTAATAATCTGGCACAATAATATGATTCTGAAACTTTCTTACTCATGTCCATTGCATATAGTAAATACAAAATTAGGATACTTGCACAATAAAAGGATAGTTCAGAAACTTCCCTGAGCCGCTGCTTACACTAACGCAACTTAGATTAATCTTTTATATCGAAACCTATCATTAATAAGATCATTCGTTCGATTAGAATAATGTATCATAACATAAAGTACTGCTATTTGCAGTCAGCACATAACCTAATCACATTGTCACATATTATAACAATCATTGGTTCACAAACAAACACATATCTGGTCCAATTATATAAGTTTAGATCTATTTTTGAAATATTTCGGTGTATCGACGGCTTTATCGGGTATTTATCGAATCTAAAACTCTATCCTGTACTTCAATAACTAAAAATATCAGCCATATTATTTTTAATTGACTTATAATAATTTAGAAAAAATTATTATAATTTATCATGATTTTTCAAACATCGGAATCATTATTAAATATTTTAAATATTAACTAATTCTATTATCATTAATATTTAATTAATATTAAATTATTAATGAAACTATTGCCAAAATATTAAAGTTATTTATAATAATTCAAAATATTTTTAAAGTATTAATATTACCCTTAAATGATTTTTAAAACATTAAAAATTATTTTTAAATAATTACCATTAATATTTAAATATTAATGTACTATTCTTCAAAATATTAAAAGTCATTAAGTATAACTTAAAATATTTTTAATTCATTTATATCCTTTTTAAATTAATAAAACTATTTTAAAACTATTTATTTAATATAATTATTAAATAAATTTAATATCATTAATATTAAATTATTAATAAAATTATCCTTTAAATATTAAAAGTTTTAATTTATAACTTAAAATATCTTTAAACACTTTATTTTTATTTAAAATGATTTTTATAATATTAAAATCATTTTTAACTAATTTATTTATTATAATTATTAAATAATTTTAATATCATTAATATCAAATTAATTAATGAAATTTACCTTTAAATATTGAAAGTTATATTTTTTAACTTAAAATATTTTTAAATACATTGTTATTATTTAAAATGATTTTTATTATAATAAAATCATTTTTAATTAATTTATTTAATTCATTTATTAAGTAACTAAATTATCATTAATATTAATTTATTAATGAAATTTATCACAAAATATTAAAAGTCATTAAAAATAACTTAAAATATTTTCTTATATCCTAATATAATTTTAAATGATTTTTTGAGTATTAAAATCATTTTTAAATAATTTATTTAATATTATAATTAAATAAATTAAATACCATTAATATTTCAAAAATATTAAATATTTATGAAATATACTTAAAATAATTAAAAACTAATTTTTGGACTTTTAAATAATTGTTTATAATTTATTTTGTATTTTTAATAATTTAAAACCATTTAATACTAAATATTTAATAAAAATAATAATTTAGTAGTTAATCTGTCGCTAATGGGCCCTATAGCGATGAAACTGTCGCTATAGGTGTTCTTGGAGAAACCCAGGTATGCATACTCAATGATCGAGGGTACAAGTTTGACCAAGATTAAATCTTTGGTCGAAGTGTTTCTGGGCATGTTGGTGGTCAGTTATTGTAGTCCTATTTCAGGACTACATGATACAACAATAAACATTAACAAACAGCATATAACAAAAGAGATCTAAGCCTCCAAAGTGGTTGTCAGAGCTGTTCTTCATTTCTAGGTTGCCCAGAAATGAAGAACAGTACGACTGGCCTACTTTGGGCTCTCACAACTTGCAATCCGTGTATTATTTTTGTGATTTAATGCTTTCAGTGTGTAGCCAACATGCAAGTGAAGAGATCCATTACATAAAAACCATCTAACAACATTATAGCAACAAGATCTATGCCAGTCAACCATTGTTAGAAATCACGTTCTTAATTTTCTGGAAATTCCAGAAAACCGAAATTGTGATCATCCGAGCTAGTTTGACCATCCATATTATTAAATGTGTACGTTATTTAGGTGCTCTATAGGCCTTAATATGTAGTCTAACTACCATACTATAATTTAAATACAACAACAAACATAAATCAATAAACACAAGAGAGATTTAGAGGCATAAAGAAGCTGTCAGACGGTTCTGGGCCCGTTTCTGGGTTACCCAGAAACATTCGGTCATAGCCGGTCAACGGCTTTTGACCAACAATTTCTTGAAATCTGTTAATTCTATGACCTTGATTCCAGTTCCAGTTTAAAGAGCTCATAGCATACTACAAGATCGAAGCTTAAAACAACCAAAGTCATAAACATAGAAAGCTCTACAGGGTCTGACATTAGGCTGTCAGACACAAAATAAATTTTTTTCCAGATTTTGAAAAATTTTAATTTTGAGTACTTGGAGGTTATAGATCTACAAGATACCAACCCAGATCATTGATTAACACTACATAGAACATAATACAACACATAAACACAACTTTTAACAGAAGATCAAATGTCAAATTTTTTATTAGGGTTTTATACCTTTAAGCACAAATTCTTGAATCTATGCCTCTGATTTGTTGTGAGTGTTAGTGGGGCTTGATTTGTGACTGATATATGAAGGAAATTTCGAAGGTTTTAGAGAGAGAAACTCTAGGATATGTGTTTGTGCAAAAATAAGCTTGAAAATGGTTTTTCTCTCTCCAATTTGATATATACATGACTTGCAATGTATATGGCTGAAATATTTAGCTGATTTACTAGAGATTTTGGTCATGTAGCTAGACTAGGGTGATGTCATGCCAAGATTTGGCAAGATTTACTATCAAAAATGCAAGAATGGGACAAAAAGGGTACTTTGGTAATTTGATTAAAATTTTAAGGGTATTCTTGTCCAAGGTACTTAAATCTAGGGTTTAATCACTAGATTTTAAATCTTAAAGTTTCTCAATTAATTTCTAGGGTTTGAACAATTAAGATTAAAGTATAATAAAATTTTAATAAAAACACACTAGTTAAAATTAGGGTTTTTAATAGAAAATTAGTGTTTAATAATTAGTGTTCCTTAATTATCATCAGGATTCCCAAATTAACAATTCAATTTACTAAAATAATAATTAGGGTTTATAATTTTAGCAATTAGGGTTCCTAATTAGCAAATTAGGGTTTTCAAATATTAATGAGGATTTTTCCTAATTAACAGAAATTCTATAATATGCTACTTAATTCATATAACACCATTTCTGACCGACCTTAAACTCCAATTTTGAGTTTCCAATTATGGTTTACGACAGTAATACTAGGGTTTATCGTGATACACCATAACTGACTAACCATTAACAGTCTACATGTGAGACCCCAGATTTTATGAATAAATATTTAATTTTTCTCGAAATAATTTTTTTTATGGTGTGGATTTGATATAATAGTTATGGGTAGTATTTATAAATTTTGCAAAGTATGCAAGTTGTTATAAAATATTCGTTTGGTCGGAGAATATTCTTTTTGTCGAGGAATATTCGTACGACGGCACAATCATTGGTGGACCCCACAACAGAATTATTGTCGGATTGAGAAAACGACAAAGATAGTTTATTAAAAATAACGGCGGAAGTTTTACCATTGTTACTGTTGAACTACTCGGTAGTAAAAGTACAGTAATACGCGTGGTTGCATAGTAGCACACGGTATTGATTATTGATGCTTACGTGAGAAGTCACTCAGCTATACTCAATTATTGCTACAGTAATTGCTGCATCATATCTCTTAAATTATTGTCATAGTATCATCTGTATAATATGTTATATTATTGAGACGTTGTGGTAAGTTTGGTTATTTTATGGGGGGCCATATGTCATCATCTAAGAGTCTCTTCGTCAATAGTAATTACCGTCGTCAATAGTAATTACCGTCGTCAATAGTAATTACCGTCGTCAATAGTAATTACCGTCGTCAATAGTAATTACCGTCGTCAATAGTAATTACCGTCGTCAATAGTAATTACCTTCGTCAATAGTATTTACCTTCGTCAATAGTATTTACCTTGGTCAATAGTAATTACCTTCGTCAATAGTATTTACCTTGGTCAATAGTAATTACTTTCGTCAATAGTAGTTGTCCCTTCAATATTACCAAGAGTCATTTGACCCTTCGTTAAGACCAAGAGTCATTTGACCCTTCGTTAAGACCAAGAGCCACCCTCAGTTTTTCTATAAATAGAGGCCTAGGGCTTCATTATTTTTCACGAATTCATTCAAGCTATAGAGAGAGAAAGTATAGAGAGAATAAGAGAGAGAGAATAAAAGTATTCTGCTACACCACTTTTCCAATATCCAGTTCTTTTAAGGTATGGAATATTATTTCTTTTATATTCATGAAGAGAACTTCTGTTATTCCATTCGTTATTATTCTGTTGGAATAACCAGTATACGCGGTCTACCCTATACTTGGTGACATTCTTCTATTATTCTGTTGGAACATCCTGTCTGTGTGTTTTACACCGGACCTGGTTCCGTTTATTATTCTGTTGGAACATCCTGTCTGTGTGTTTTACACCGGACCTGGTTCCGTTTTTATTATTATTCTGTTGGAACATCCTGTCTGTGTGTTTTACACCGGACCTGGTTCCATTATTTATTATTCTGTCGGAATATCCTGTCTGTGCGTTTACGCCGGACCTGGTTCCATTATTTATTATTCTATTGGAATAACCTGTCTGTGCGGTCTATCGCATGCATGGTGATTTCTTTTGTTATTCCATTCTTTATTGTACTCAGTTGGTTAAGTTTTGACTTCTATACTCCATGAAATTTGTGGAATATCCTTGATAGTTGCGTTTCATCCAGTATCTTTTCAAGAAAATATTCTTCTGATCATTCTTGAATTTTACTCCACAATACAGTATCATGTTGACAATTTGGACGTTATTAATTCCTGGATAAATTAATTCTTGAACTTGTTTTATTGAATTCTTATATCATTGTCATCATCCTCATGTTTATATTCTGTTGAAAGTCATCTGTGGCCTGTAGTGCATAGATGGACTTGGTATGATTATGACCAGGGATTATTCGGTGTAATCATGACCGTAATGTTACAAATGATGTGGTAAAAGTCCTCATTGGCCCGTAGTGCATTGATGGACAGTTGTTGGCATGATCATGACCATTAATGAATATACGAATATCCTTGGCCGTAGTGCATGGGTGATTCGATGATGTGGATTATTTTATTAAGCTGAGTCTCAGCGATTACAGTGTTGAAAAACTTTTTAAATCATAAAAGATAGTAGAGTTTATTTTCTACTTGACTCTTTTAATGGATTGCTTGTTCCGCTACAGTTAAACTTGATGTCTATTATATTTTATCAGTTTAACATTGTTGAAGGCTAATGATAATTTATTCTGCATTATCTTAGTCATAATATTTCTTACTGGGCTAGTTGAGCTCACCCTTTCTTTCACTGTTCTCTTCAGGAAATGAGAACGTAGCTGGGACAAGTCGGGGTACGGAGTGATGGTCTGAATGATAGTATTAGTTAGTAGTCCTCACTATTCTATGTAATGGTGTGTTAATAAATGTAATGAGGACTCCTTTTGAGTATGAATACTCTCTAGAAGATAATATTTGTATTCAAACTCACAGTTTATGTTTTGTCGTATTGTACACGACAGATGTATTAATCAGTTGTATTTGTATTCTGTACTATGTATCTGACGACCCAAGATGGGTGATGTATACCTAATTTTGGGGGCGTCACAGTTGGTATCAGAGCTTAGGGATATGATCCCTGGCTAAGATGTGAGAATAGAACTACGAGGGGAGAGACGGGGAATTCCTTCGCTAGTATGACATACCTAAGTTTATTTGCATGGTATTTAATTGGTCGGTCATAATATAAGGATAATATATGACATATCAATTAATTTTTATTTTGTGGCAGTATCTGAAAATGGCATCTGAGAACGTTGAGAATAGCAATGGAGCACAGACGACTGTTGATTCACCACATATCAATAATCAGGATAATGTGCATCAGGAAGGTGTCAATCCTCATGCAAACAACAACACTGACCAAATGATGAATGATCAAATGTTTAGAGGCTTTATGCAATTCATGCAACAACAGGTGAAAGCGGCTCCTGTCCACAACGTAGGTGGAAATACTGGAAACTCTCAGGCGGTCACCGCTAAACAGTTTAAGGAGCTGGGACCACCGGAGTTTAAGGGAGAACCCAAACCACTTGTAGCTGAAACATGGATAAAGCAGATCACCAAGATATTTGATGTCTTGGGTTGCTCCGAGGAGCAAAAGGTTCCCTTTGCCGCCTTTATGTTGCGAGGAGAGGCAGATTACTGGTGGGAATCGATAAAGCGTACTCAACCTGCCGCACTGAAGATGTCCTGGGAGAAGTTCCAAGAGCTGTTTAACGACAAATACTTTCCCGAGAGTATTCGTCACATGAAGGAGGTGGAGTTCATCAAATTGGAGCAGAATAATATGACTGTGTCGCAGTACGAGGCAAAATTTGCTGAGTTATCCCGGTTTGCGTCCCACCTGGTGGATAATGAAGAAAGAATGACGCGGATGTTTTTAAGAGGTTTGAAGCCGGAGATACGTCAACATCTGGTTTCTCATAAACTGTGTTTGTATTCAGATGTTGTGAATAGGGCTCAGTTGGTGGAGCGCGATAACGAGACAACGCAACCAAAAGAGAGCAGCCGGCAAAATGATAATACCAGTGAGAGCAGTCATCGAAGCGGTGACAACAAGCGTGGAGGGAATCAACAGGCCAGAAATGGTAACCACTTCGGTGGTAATCAGGGCCAAAACAATAAGAATGGACATTTCAAGAAGAGGAGATTCAACAATGACGGAAAGACGTCAGCACCAGCACCTGTCGTTAAGGAAGGAGAACGACCACCTATCATATGTTTCAAATGCGGAGGGGAGGGACACATCAGTCCAAACTGCGCGATGCTGTCCAAAGCATGTTATAATTGTGGAAGAGAAGGTCATTTAGCCCGATTTTGTCGTTTACCGAAAACAAATTCAGCTAGGATGGAGGCACCAAAAGCCGTCCCAGAAAAGTCAAAACCGGTTGTGCAAGGGAGAGCGTTTGTTGTGAACTCCCAGAGAGCAAGGAACCCGAATGAGGTCATCACGGGTAAACTTATTATAAACTCTAAAGAAGTTTATACTTTATTTGATACCGGTTCAACCCATTCTTTTATTTCTCCTACTTGCGCTCATCGATTAAATTTGATTCCGGAGAAATTAGACTTTGACTTATCTGTGGAAACTCCGTTGGGAGAAATCTTCATTACCTCCACTATTTATAAATCTTGTTCAAATCAACACTTTCACGTTACCTGTCGATCTTATCTCTTTGAAAATACTTGCCTTTGATGTGATTTTTGGAAACGATTGGTTAACTGCTCATCATGCTTTTCGTAAGGTTGTTAGCTTTCATATTCCTAACCAACCTATTATGCGAATTCAAGTAACCAAATCACTAAAGTCAATCATTGTCGTATCAAGCCATAAGTAAAAATTCTCGTTCCTTTCGTTGTTGACTTCCTGGTGTGGAATGCACCGAAGCTAGACTTTCCGTAGGAGACGTTGTAAATGACGATGGCAAGTTGATAGGTATCAATGTGACGTGTTATCCAAGTCTTGGATGAGGGTCACAGTTTTGAACGATATTTCTATTGTTAATAAATTTCTTGACGTATTCTTGAAGACTTCTTAGCCTACCCCAGAGTGTAAAATTGAATTTTGTATTGACCCCAGTACAAAACCCATTTCTTAAACCCTCAAATATTTCTTCAACTAAAACGAACGTATTATGCGCCAAAGACATTGGCTCGAGCTGTTGAATATTACGATCGTACCATTCAATAATATCGTGGAAAAGCGAACGTGGTAGCTGACGCGTTGTGTAGAAGATCGTATACGGTTACAAGTGCGAATATACGAACCCACGTGAAGATAACGAATATACGATTAAAATCGACTTTAATCGATAAAGTTAAAGCCGCTCAAGCTACATACTCAGAGCTGATAAATGTGAAGAAGAAGGTTCAAGAGGGCGTTATTCTAGAAGCAAGAATCGACGAAGAGAGGAAATCTCAACTCTCGATTTAATTGGCCCATTTGAAATCCTCGATGAAGTAGGAACTGTGGCCTAAAGACTCGTTTTACCGCCAAGTATGTTGCGTGTTCAGAACATTTTTTTTTTTTACATATCGATGTTACGTAAATATGTGGACGACCCGAACCACATTATTAATTTAGAACCGAACGAGATAGCGAAATATTTAACGTATGAGGAGATACGTGTTAACATCTTGGATAAGAATGATCATATTCGATGCTTAAAGGTTATACCTCAAGAGTTAGAATTTGAAGTGAAGTCAAGGTATCCTCACATGTTTGGCATACCAAGTACGTACGTAAATTTCGAGGGCGAAATTCCATAAGGAGGGGAGATTGTGAGACCCCAGATTTTATGAATAAATATTTAATTTTTCTCGAAATAATTTTTTTTATGGTGTGGATTTGATATAATAGTTATGGGTAGTATTTATAAATTTTGCAAAGTATGCAAGTTGTTATAAAATATTCGTTTGGTCGGAGAATATTCTTTTTGTCGAGGAATATTCGTACGACGGCACAATCATTGGTGGACCCCACAACAGAATTATTGTCGGATTGAGAAAACGACAAAGATAGTTTATTAAAAATAACGACGGAAGTTTTACCATTGTTACTGTTGAACTACTCGGTAGTAAAAGTACAGTAATACGCGTGGTTGCATAGTAGCACACGGTATTGATTATTGATGCTTACGTGAGAAGTCACTCAGCTATACTCAATTATTGCTACAGTAATTGCTGCATCATATCTCTTAAATTATTGTCATAGTATCATCTGTATAATATGTTATATTATTGAGACGTTGTGGTAAGTTTGGTTATTTTATGGGGGGCCATATGTCATCATCTAAGAGTCTCTTCGTCAATAGTAATTACCGTCGTCAATAGTAATTACCGTCGTCAATAGTAATTACCGTCGTCAATAGTAATTACCGTCGTCAATAGTAATTACCGTCGTCAATAGTAATTACCGTCGTCAATAGTAATTACCGTCGTCAATAGTAATTACCGTCGTCAATAGTAATTACCTTCGTCAATAGTATTTACCTTCGTCAATAGTATTTACCTTGGTCAATAGTAATTACCTTCGTCAATAGTATTTACCTTGGTCAATAGTAATTACTTTCGTCAATAGTAGTTGTCCCTTCAATATTACCAAGAGTCATTTGACCCTTCGTTAAGACCAAGAGTCATTTGACCCTTCGTTAAGACCAAGAGCCACCCTCAGTTTTTCTATAAATAGAGGCCTAGGGCTTCATTATTTTTCACGAATTCATTCAAGCTATAGAGAGAGAAAGTATAGAGAGAATAAGAGAGAGAGAATAAAAGTATTCTGCTACACCACTTTTCCAATATCCAGTTCTTTTAAGGTAGGGAATATTATTTCTTTTATATTCATGAAGAGAACTTCTGTTATTCCATTCGTTATTATTCTGTTGGAATAACCAGTATACGCGGTCTACCCTATACTTGGTGACATTCTTCTATTATTCTGTTGGAACATCCTGTCTGTGTGTTTTACACCGGACCTGGTTCCGTTTATTATTCTGTTGGAACATCCTGTCTGTGTGTTTTACACCGGACCTGGTTCCGTTTTTATTATTATTCTGTTGGAACATCCTGTCTGTGTGTTTTACACCGGACCTGGTTCCATTATTTATTATTATGTCGGAATATCCTGTCTGTGCGTTTACGCCGGACCTGGTTCCATTATTTATTATTCTATTGGAATAACCTGTCTGTGCGGTCTATCGCATGCATGGTGATTTCTTTTGTTATTCCATTCTTTATTGTACTCAGTTGGTTAAGTTTTGACTTCTATACTCCATGAAATTTGTGGAATATCCTTGATAGTTGCGTTTCATCCAGTATCTTTTCAAGAAAATATTCTTCTGATCATTCTTGAATTTTACTCCACAATACAGTATCATGTTGACAATTTGGACGTTATTAATTCCTGGATAAATTAATTCTTGAACTTGTTTTATTGAATTCTTATATCATTGTCATCATCCTCATGTTTATATTCTGTTGAAAGTCATCTGTGGCCTGTAGTGCATAGATGGACTTGGTATGATTATGACCAGGGATTATTCGGTGTAATCATGACCGTAATGTTACAAATGATGTGGTAAAAGTCCTCATTGGCCCGTAGTGCATTGATGGACAGTTGTTGGCATGATCATGACCATTAATGAATATACGAATATCCTTGGCCGTAGTGCAGGGGTGATTCGATGATGTGGATTATTTTATTAAGCTGAGTCTCAGCGATTACAGTGTTGAAAAACTTTTTAAATCATAAAAGATAGTAGAGTTTATTTTCTACTTGACTCTTTTAATGGATTGCTTGTTCCGCTACAGTTAAACTTGATGTCTATTATATTTTATCAGTTTAACATTGTTGAAGGCTAATGATAATTTATTCTGCATTATCTTAGTCATAATATTTCTTACTGGGCTAGTTGAGCTCACCCTTTCTTTCACTGTTCTCTTCAGGAAATGAGAACGTAGCTGGGACAAGTCGGGGTACGGAGTGATGGTCCGAATGATAGTATTAGTTAGTAGTCCTCACTATTCTATGTAATGGTGTGTTAATAAATGTAATGAGGACTCCTTTTGAGTATGAATACTCTCTAGAAGATAATATTTGTATTCAAACTCACAGTTTATGTTTTGTCGTATTGTACACGACAGATGTATTAATCAGTTGTATTTGTATTCTGTACTATGTATCTGACGACCCAAGATGGGTGATGTATACCTAATTTTGGGGGCGTCACACTACACATATACAGTATATATTTATAACACTGAACAATAATATTATATTTAATATAATATTAATATTCTCATTCCATGCTCAAAATTCAAAATTAGGGTTTGGATTCAATATCTGACTTATCTTTCATATATAACATTATTAAATAAGTTAAAAATAATTAACTTAAATAATCTGAACTAAAATTCATATACTAAAATAATAATAATAATAATTCCCATAATCATTTCATATATTATTTAAATAATATAAAAATCATATTTTCATGGAAAATAAATAATAAAAACATTTCTACTACTAAATTAATTACTATAAGAATATACTTTATAATTATCAATATTTCTAAAATAAAATTATTTGAAATTATTCATGTAATAAATAAATTTTATTTATCACAAAAATACTTACACATTACTTGGCACATATCCCCTTCTTTAAAACAAAAAAATTTATATGCAAAATTTCTTATTTATTTATATAGAAAATATTGGGTTATTACACCTTAAGTCTATATTATAAGGAGAAGAAGAATAAGAACACTGGTAGTTAGCATCGTGGAGGAAGCAGCAGCGGAGGGATTAATTCTGGAAAAAGGAAGTGGGACAATAACAACAACAACAACATAAATAATAATCAAGGTGGAAGTCACCAGGGAAACTTCAAGAAAAGGACCGAAGCTTGCAACAAGTGTGGAAGAAGTCATCAGGGGGAGTGCTGGAAGGGAAAGAGCACATGCTATAATTGCGGCCAAGAGGGGCATATATCGCCAAATTGCCCAAAGCCAAAGAAAATCAGCGGATGTTTTGCTTGTGGATCAACAGAGCACCAGATCATGGATTGCCCGAAGAAAGGAAGCGGTGGAGCTGGCGGAGGCCAGGGAGGGGGAAGAAAGTTAATGATTGGTGGACCTGCACAACCCAACCGATTGACCGCCCGAACCTTTAACATGATTGTCTAAGACGCAGTAGCTACAAAGGACGTGGTGTCAGTTATAATCCCAATCAATAATATAAATGCTTATGTATTATTTGATTCGGGTGCCACCTGTTCTTTTGTATCTGAAGAATTTGCTAGTAAGCTTAGTACACCCCGAGAACGCTTAGAAGATTCCTTGAACGTAGAAGTTATGAATAAGGAAATAATCCCTGTAGAATATGTGTATCGAAATTATCACGTAACCATTAGAGAACATGAACTGAGCGTAGACTTGATTCCTATTAGACTGGGAGAGTTTGACGTAATATTGGGAATGGATTGGTTATATAATCATGCAGTGATAATTGATTGCTAGAAAAAGTGTGTGAACCTTCAGACTCCGAGTAAGTCTAAGGTAGTGTTTCATGGTAGCTCTTCGTTTAAGCAATCGTGTTGCGTTACGATGATGCAAGCCAAGAAATTGTTAAGGAAAGGATATATAGGTTATTTAGTTTGCATCGTAGATACTCGGAAAAAGGGAGTAGCAATTAAAGATATACCCGTAGTGAATGAATTTTAAGATGTGTTTCGGACGATCTGCCTGGTCTTACGCCGGACAGAGAAATCGAATTCGTAATAGACTTAGCACCGGGAACATCACTGATTTCAAAAGCTCCATATCGTATGGCGCCAGTAGAAATGAAGGAATTGATGATACAATTTCAAGAGTTATTAGATAAGGGTTACATTCGACCGAGTGTGTCTCCTTGGGGAGCACCAGTGCTATTCGTGAAGAAAAAGGACGGATCGATGAGGCTCTGTATCGATTATCGAGAATTGAACAGAGTAACGATCAAGAACAGATATCCATTACCGAGGATAGACGACTTGTTTGATCAACTGAAGGGAGCAAAATATTTCTCGAAGATCGACTTACGGACAGGATATCATCAACTGAAAGTGCAGGACGAGGACATACCAAAGACTACATTTTGGACCCGTTATGGACATTACGAATTTTTGGTAATGTCATTTAGTTTGACTAAAGCTCCGGCAGCATTCATGGACTTGATGAATCGAGTTTTCAAGCCATACTTGGATAAATTCGTAGTAGTTTTTATCGACGACGTTTTGATCTATTCGAAGACAGAGGAAGAATACACCGAACATCTGAAGATTGTTTTATAGGCACTACAAAAGGAGAATATGTATGCAAAATTTTCAAAGTGCGAATTTTGGATGAAGAAGGTTCAATTCTTAGACCACATGGTGGATGAGAATGGAATCTCAGTAGACCCCGAAAAGGTCGAAGCGGTAAGAAGTTTCTTAGGGTTAGCCGGGTACTATCAAAAATTTATCCAAGATTTTTCTAAGATAGCGACCCCATTGACTAATCTGACAAAGAAGACGGTGAAATTTGTATGGACCGACAAATTCGAGGAAAGTTTTTAAGAGTTAAAGAAGAGGTTAAGCGAGGCGCCTGTATTATCATTACCAGATGATACGGGAGGATTTGTGGTGTATAGTGATGCATCATATAGAGGACTGGGTTGTGTGCTGATGCAGCATGGCAAAGTTATTGTGTATGCATCACGACAATTGAAGGATTACAAAAAACGATACCCTACTCATGACTTAGAGTTAGCGGCAGTAGTTTTTACGTTAAAGATATGGAGACATTATTTGAACGGAGAGAAATGTGAGATATACACGGACCACAAAAGGAGTTAAACATGCGTTAGAGAAGGTGATTAGAATTGATCAAAGATTATGATTGCGCTATTCTTTATCACCCGGGGAAGGCAAACGTAGTTGTCGACGCTCTGAGCAGGAAAGCAAGGGAGAAATTGTTCCAATGGACAACTCAAGAGGAGTTAATAAGGGATATGGAGAAGTTGGAGATAGAAGTGAAGGGACCCGAGAGGTCTGAAGAAAAGTTATTTGTAATGAAAGTTTGTCCGACATTGTTGGATAGAGTAAAGGAAGCACAGGAGAAGGATAGAGAATATGAGAAAATCAAGGATAGGATCACAAAAAATGAGGAAGAAAAATTTCGAATAGATAAAGACGGTATCTTAAGATTCGAGGGGAGAGTGTGGGTACCGGCGGTAACTGAGTTAAGAGAAGAGATTTTGCACAAGGCACACAATACGACATATTCCGTTCGTCCGGGAGGCACTAAGATGTACCGAGACATGAGGCAACATTTTTGGTGGCCCAATTTAAAACGGGAAGTCGCAGAGTACGTTAGTAGGAGTTTAACTTGTCAATGCGTAAAAGTATAGCATCAACGGTCGAGTGGATTGCTACAACCGTTGGAAATACCAGAGTGGAAATGGGAGCATATTACGATGGATTTCGTGGTAGGACTTCCAGTCACGCAGAAAGGTTTGGATGCCATTTGGGCTATCGTTGATCAACTTACAAAGACCGCACATTTCCTACCGATCAAGATCCGCTACAGTTTGAAACAGTTAGCGAGTCTGTACGAAAAGGAAATTGTTTCACGACATGGAGTGTCGGTGTCGATTGTTTCTGACCGAGACCCGTATTTAACGTCAAAATTCTAGAAAAGCTTGCAAGAGAAGATGGGGACACAGTTAAGGTTAAGTACTGCGTATCATCCTTAAACAGATAGACAGAGTGAGCGATTAATACAAACGCTAGAGGACATGCTTAGAACTTGCGTGATGGACTTCAAGGGGAATTGGGATGACCATCTACCCTTAGTCGAATTTGCATATAATAATAGTTACCATGCGAGTATCGGTATGCCACCGTACGAAGCTCTTTACGGGAGGAAGTACAAAATGCCATTATGTTGGGACGAAGTCGGAGAATGACGAATACTCAGACTAGAGTTAGTACAACAAACCATGGACGTGGTGATAGTAATAAGGGCTAGACTAGTGGTAGCTCAAGATCGCCAGAAAAAGTATGCGGATTTACATCGACAAGACCGAGATTTTAAAGTCGACAGTTTTGTATTCCTGAAGGTACCATGGAAGAAAAAGATCCGTTTTGGCAAGAAAGGAAAACTGAATCCAAGATTCATAGGACCGTTCTAGATACTGAAGCGAGTAGGCGAGGTAGCGTACAAAGTTACATTACCACCTGAGTTAGAGCACATCCATAACGTCCTTCATATATCTGTGTTGCGTCCGTACAAGCCTGACTACAAGCACGTGATTTCTTATGAACCCATTCAAGTGGAGAAGAATTTAGCGTACGAAGAAATTCCTGTCCAAATTCTTGATAGGAAAGAGCAAACCTTGAGAAATAAAGTTATTTCCTCTTTAAAAGTACTTTGACGTAACCATGAGCTCGAGGAGGCTACGTGGGAGTTAGAAGATAGAATGTTAAGGGATTATCCCCATCTATTTGTGTAACCTTGTAGCAATTCTGGGATGAAATTTTTATAAGGGGGGGAGGATATAATACCCGAGAATTTCCACGTATTATTAAATGGATATATTAATGAAAATAATATTTATGTGAATGTAAGTGTTCATGTTGTGTAAGTTGGTTAATTCAACTGAGTTGCACTAGATTAATGCGTAATGAGAAGTGTGGATTTGACCATGAGAATTGTGAAATGCCTTGTGTGGCATATTATGAAATGAGGAAATTCACTAAGCTAGTTAAAACGGGAATTAGGAAGATTAATCGTGTTGATCATGTCACTTCATGTAGATAATGAGTACGCTCTTAAATTTGTAATATCACTCTTGTGGATATTAATTCATGTCGTATAAAATGAGTTTAGCGATAAAAGTTGGTCACCAAGTACATGAATAGTAGCTCAAAGCTAGAATACGTATTCTTCCAAAAGGCTAGCTTTAGGTGATGATGGATGAGTTTTGGGTGGTTGGCCAACCCTTGAGCAACCATTGTTTCATTTCATTTCACCATGGATTCCAATCTTGTGTAACTCAAAGGTCCAGTCCAAAACTCTTCTATAAATAGCAGACATGTTTATCAATTGGTTTTGCTTGGAAATTGTCTGATAAATTGCTTAGTGTAAGATTGTGAGCAAACAAGTGTTCTAAGAGTTTGAGAGTTCATTAGGGGCAAGTTCCTTTCACATTTTAGAGGTATAATTCCTTTTTCCTTGCTTCCATTTCATTCTCTGAAAAAATAAAGTTTTGAGTTCTTGAAATTCAAATTCTTGATTTTACGAAATTGATTGTTAATGAGGTTTTGAAATGTTCATATAGTTGTTATATGAGTTTAAATTGTTACATGATTGTTTAGAAATGAATTTATGAGTAATTTACGTGTTTGGGCTAGTTTTCTGCCTAAGCAGACTGTTCCTGGCTCGAACCAGGCACGGCGCAGCTGCGCCGGATTAACACTGAGGCGCAGCGCAGCTACGCCGGCCCCTGAATTTAGTTTTGAGTTCTGTTTTGCAATCTGTCAAGCGTTAGTCACTCATTATGACATATACTAGCATGCAAGCATGTGTATGGGGTATATATAGATATATGAACAAATGTGAGCATGGTTAGACTAGATTAGCATGATTAACGAAAGTGTGGAGTTTAAAATAAATTTAGGAACTTAAAAATGAACTTGATATGTATGTATGCCATGTATGTATACTGACTTTGCAAACATGTTAGTATGACTTAGAAATGCATAAGTAAACCTTTAGATGGTGTTTATGAGAGTAGTAAGCAAGCATCGACATGTGGAACTAATTAGTAAGCTTTACGAATGAAATAACAAATTTCGAACATGCTACCTTGAGGATTAGAATTTGACATTTATGATCATGTTTGATGGTACTCTTAGACTCACTCATGCCATATAAACATATATATACCATGCTTGTGTATCATATTTCAAGAAAAGTATAAACAAAGCAATATTTTCACCCAAGGCGGTGCTAACTTCATATATGTGTTATAAATACTCACAAGCATGCATAATATGAGTTTTATAACTACTTTGTATTTTTAGAGAGCAAGCATGATAGACTTTGTGGTTTCATGACCTTGAATGGCCTTAAATTGTCGAAATGATCAATTTAGAATTTTATTATGAAAGAAGGAACCTAGATTGACTTAAGAAGCATGAAAAGACCTTTAACATGACAAATATATCATATATGATTGTTTTGGTCAAGCCGGACAGAAACCACAAGGCAGCAGCTAAGTCAAGGCTTAGCCAGGGGACGGCGCAGCTGCGCCGGTCCTAGGCTTAGCCATGGCGCAGCTGCGCCAGTCTGAAATCAGAACTGGGTTAGTTTGAAATCTGATCTTAGGTTAGTTGACTTATATGATGCCTATATTGCAAGAGGTGGTTTAAAACCTACTGATACATGTATATAAGTGATACTTAGATGATATAATGGTGTTTGCCTCGTAATAGGATGTGGTCCATGGGTAAAAAGGACTTAACCTTAAGCTTTCTTAATTTACTTATGAAATAACTAGGTATTTAATTCATAATGAATCTATAATCTGATTGTGTACCATATGTGCATACTTAAACCATGTCAAGCTTGATTAAAGATTGTGTTAGCTAATGAACATCTTGAACATATAATACGCTATAAATAGGATTCGAAAGTGTTGATTTCTTAACGTGGATAAACTACGCTTAAGGCAAGTATCCGAACCCTACTTTTGTCGTGCAAGTATCTAAACTATCCTTTACACTGTGCAAAGTATTCTTGCATTACATTATTCGATGAATGTCATAAGCAAATCTTATCTCTTTGAATGCAGGTTACCTTATTTACTCGTTCAAATGAGCTATTATGAGAATTCTTGAGAAAACTATTATTCATGTTGAACTTGGTATTGTTCTAGAATATTATGAAAGTGTCTATGCCATTTGATTCACCTAGACTATATGCATGTTTATAAAACTGTCCAAACCCATTTGACTGGAGCGAAAATCTTGAAAACTCAGTTGAACAACCCTTATGGTAAGGGGAATGTATGTCGTTGGAAACCCCAACACATTAGTAGATTATTACTGTGGTGTTATGCATAACATGTAGTATTGTAGATTGATCATCTATAGTACTTGAATTGTGGGTTATCAGTTTAATATTGGTAATTCTAGTAGATGTTCAATAGTCCTTAGTGACTGCTCAATATAAATTGTTTATCCAGTTGGATACATTGATAGTCTTTGAATTCATATATATATCTATTAATTTATATTGAATTATCGTTCTTATTCCAAGAAATGTTGATATTCATTATTCATGATATTATTCTGAAACTTTAAACTATCTTAGAGATGATACTTCGATATTTCAAACTCATGGTATAAAACTCTTTACCCTTATTGTATATTACTTGCTGGGCAATTTGTGCCCATTCTTGCTTATTTAAAACCTTTCAGTTAAGGCGGAACAGGGAAATGCATCTGGGAAAGGCAAGGGCAAGGGTAAGGCTAATGATTATCTTGACCCTTTATGTTTAAGACTTATGTTGTATTAAGACCGTTTTTAGACTATGTTTAAGCTTAAGTAGGATTATTTAATAAGTCTTTATTCGATATTATTATGTAATCTATTAAGCACTGTAGGTTACGAGACTTGGGAGAATAATTATAATAAATCATTGTATATTATTCTAAATTAAATGAATGTGTGATTTTAGTTATTATGGTAATACCTTGAGAACGTGACGAACCGAATTCAAGTGACCAAGTGGCGGTCCAAATTTGGGAGCGTCACGAGAAGTATTCTTGTTAAACCACCTGTAGATGCGCTTCTTAGAGGTAACAAATTGTGGTCTTCTAGTTAAGTTGGATACTTTCTTCACTATAAGCTTCCGTATAAGGTTGTGGAACCTATTGCTACTAAACTATGGGGGGAACCTTAGTCTCCTTAAAGTTTTTCTCCATGATAATGGATATTACATTTTCAAGTTTAAGTTAGTTACTGATAGGGATAATATTCTTGCCTCTGGCCCCTCGCACTTTTCTTCTAAAGTCATGGTTTTACAGCCTTGGAAGGCTGGAGTAGAATTCTCAAAAGTTGATTGTACCAAAGTTCCCATATGGGTCAAGTTGTGCCATATTCCTTACTCATACTGGTCTACAAAAGGTATCAGCTACATTGCTAGTAACATTGGTAAACCACTTTTTACGGATGAGATGACCGCAAAACTGGACCCAATGAGCTATGCTTGAATCTGCATTGAGGTTGATGTTAGCTTCTCCTTCCCAAACTCCATTAATGTAGTTGTGTATAATGAGGATTGTGACGCTCCCAAAATAGGTATACATCACCTATTCTGAGTCGCCAGATACATGGTACAGAATACAAATACAATCTTAAATATACAACATGAGCTGTGAGTTTTAATACAAATATTATCTTCTAGACAGTATTCAAACTCAAAATAAGTCCTCAATACATTTATTATCACACTATTTCATAGAATAGTGAGGACTACTAATGCTATCATCTGGACCGTCACTCCGTTCCCCGACTAGTCCCTGCTACGTTCTCATTTCCTGAAGAGAACAATGAAAGTAAAAGGGTGAGCTCAACTAGCCTAGTAAGAAATATTATGACTAAGATAATGAAGAATAAATTATCGTTAGCCTTCCACAGTGTTAAACTGATACAATATAACAAACATCAAGTTTAACTGCAGCAGAACAAGCAATCCATTAAAAGAGTCAAGTAGAGAATAAAATCTACTATCTTTTATGCTTTAAAAAGGTTTTTCATCACTTTTATGGCTGAGACTCGGCTTAATAAATAAACCACATCATCGAATCATTCATGCACTACGGGCCAAGGATATTCATTAAATCATCAATGGTCATGACTATACCGAATAATCCCTGGTCATAATCATACCAAAAACTGTCCATCAATGCACTACAGGCCACTGAGGACTTTCACCACATCATTCGTCACATTACGGTCATGATTATACCGAATAATCCCTGGTCATAATCATACTAAGTCCATCTATGCACGTAAGCCAAAGATGACTTTCAACAAAATATAAACATGAGATTGATGACAATGATATAAGAATTAATCAAACGAAAATAAGGATAAATATTAAAGACTTTAAATTTATCCAAATATTATCAATCACTTAATAAACTCATAATCTAATATTATTAATATTATAACAATATTTTAATCATTTCTTAAACTTATAAACAATTTATTTCAATTGCTTATACTTTAACAAATAATGCATTTAATCATTCAAAAATGTCATACTCCTAAGATTTCATCACCAATGATTAAATCCCTTATCAAAAATCTGCATATACCCTATATAGGATTCTCAAGCCATAAAATCATATTTTCCAATTTTGTTACTTCACATAACATATTTAACTCATAGGTTCGTAACTAAACCATTTTCATAAAAAATTACCAAATCAACTTGTTATTTTTCTATCCTTTGCCCAAACATATATACATATATTTCATACACAACAAGTATTTTTTTTATAATTTTTCAACTCCCTTAAGTATTTTTCAAAAATCAATTTCTAATTAATTCCTTAAGAATTTAGCTACCTCAAGTTTAACTCTAGAAATTCCCAAATCTTGGCAGGATCTTACACATGTTAATGTGAGCTTCCAGTTTAAATTTCATGGTCATCGGAGTTATAAAACTCTGGTTATAGCGTTTTTCGTCGGAACAACCTAAATATTGAAATAGTCTTAACTTGCTCATTTTAAGTCGGAATGAGCTCATTTTTGGACAGGAGGTACTTTATACCATATATTTTCATGTCGCAAAAGGCCAAAATTTATTTCGCAATCTAAGTGGTCGAAAATGCCCATTTAAAATTCTGAGCAGTAGCCTTTTTGGTAATTTGCAATTTTTAACTCCTTTGCTAAAATCAGTCCACACGAAAATCTACAACACTTTTTCCAGTGATTCCACTTGAATAAGTTAGAAAACTCATAGATCTAACTCTAGAACTTGACCACACTCAAAAATTCAAAATATAATAGGAGATATGGTCAATTAAATTTCATACTCCATTGTTACCAAAATCTGATTTTCAACCCTTTGTGATTTCTAAGAAACTTCCATGTTGTCACATAATAACCAACATAACTCAACATGACAATGACCTAATAATCCAATAAAAAAAGTTCAAGAATAAGTTTTAAAGATTAATAAGTTAATTTTTCTGTACTCAATAACGTCCAAATTGTCAACATGATACTGCTTTGTGGACTAAAATTAAAGAATGCTCAAAAGAATATTTCCACAAAAAGATACTGGATGAATCGCAAATATCCAGGATATTCTACTAATTTCAAGGAATATAGAAGCCAAAACTTTAACCAACTGAGTATAATAGAATGTATGAAACTGCAAATGGATTTTCACCCGCCATGCTATGACGTCCCCGAATCCGAGGTCCCGAATCACCGCGGATCCGGTTCGATCATTCTATACTATTACTATTTTTGCGGAAGATATAAACATAAATTATTTATACATTATATTTTACATACTATTACCCAAGGTCGAGTAACCATAACTTATACACAATTCATAACTATCTAACATATAACATTATTATCAAACTACACTATTAGAAAACTAATCGCGCACATTAACTTTAAGCTGGAACTGTCTTTAACCTTTCCTTGTATCCGACGCGTTCATCTTAATTTGTAATATATTATCATAATATAGCAAAGGTAAGCATGAGGATTGCCCAGCAAGTTTAAATTCAATAATATAACGATATATCATGATTGAAAGAATCTGAATAATAAGCTGGCTATAATTCAACAATATAATTGTGAACTAGCAGAAACAAACTTTTGACTGAACAAGTATTGAACATGAACAAATATATCTGAACCAACTAGTAGTGAAGGTGATTAGCCTTTCATACCTGACTTATACATGCAGTATGTACAGAGTACAATTCATGGCAACCAGCAATGATTAGCCATAAGCTTATCCAAATGAAATAACTCTTAGTAGAGTTAAGTAAAAACAAACTTGTCTGAACCGTTGATTACCGCTACGCAATCCGTCGCTAAATGTGTTCTTGGGATGTTCTTGAGCTTTTCCAGAAACTCATAGTCAGTTGCGATGTTACTACTTTGATCATCAATTAAATAGTATTCTTGATATTATCTGGGCTGGTTATGGTGCAAATGTTATAGTGTTCGTGTAGTACTGCAATTAGAATCAAGGTTCAAGGTCATTACACAGCATCACAGCAAGATCTAATCTACAAAATACCTTGTCAGAGGTGTCCTTGAATTTCTGGGCTACCCAGAAATTCAAACAGTGCGAAGGTCCCTACTTTGCAGCCTTATGTTTTTGATTCTAAGAACTATTTAGGTGATCTATGAACTGAAACTTGTAGTAGAGGTGTCACTATATAACAACATAACATTAAAGCCAACTTACAACATCACAAGAAGTATATCTAGACCGGTCAAACTACAAGTCAGGGACGCATTCTTGAAGATCTAGGTTTTCCCAAAATCTTCATCCGGTCAGTTCGTCAACGGTCGTTTGACCACCATTATCTATGATTCAGTTATGTATCTGGTTGTTCTAAGAGCATTATTGGGTAGTAGTTATACCATACTACAGCATAAAAACAACAAATCATTTAAAAACTCAAACACATGCAAGATCAGAGGCCTTGAAAGTTCTTGTCAGACAATAATCTGGGTTCTGGGTTGCCCAGAAACCCATTCCTGTGATCGGTCAACATAGTTTGACTGATCATAACTACAAATCTAGACAAGCTATGAACATGATTCAAGTTCCAGACTAAAGACCACATGGCAGAGAATAGGTCCAAAATAAAAACAACACTAAACAACTAACACACACAGATTTATGAGGGCTGACATATGGCTGTCAGACGATTTTTCAAACTTTTCCCAAATTTCTTAAAATGCTTGATTTGTGCATCTAGATGTTATGGATCCATGATCCAACAATCCAGATCTCTAATTGACACCTTATAACACATATTTAACCAACAACTAACATTAAACAACATAAGATCAAAGGATTTTGAAATTTTTAGGGTTTACCTTCTTATGCTTTGATTTTTTTTTATCTGACTTTGATCTTGTTATTGAAGGGCTATGAACTGATCTTAGCTTGGATTCTCTCTCTCTCTCTCACTCTAGATTTCGAAATTGAAGAGAGAGAATGGTCTTGGCAAAATTGAAAAGTAAAGTAAGTATTTTCTTACTTTTAAATCTCTTATGTTTTGATTCATTGTATCTAATGTTGCTAGGTGTCCCCAAATCTGATCTTGGGATGATTTAAGGCACGTGGGATAAACATTAGAGTAGTGAGTCACCAAGATTGCCATATTTTTTGCTTAAGTTTTAAGAAAAGGGCATTTTGGTCTTTTTCCTTTCAATTTTAATGACATTTTTTACATTTGACCAAACCCTTAGGGTTTAGGGTTTAAACCCTTTAGGGTTTAGGGTTTAACCCTTAACTTGCAATTTAATTTCTAAGATTTCCAAATTTCGATTTTCAAAATAGAAAATTAATATTTCTAAATTATAATTAATATTTTCTAATTATATTAAAATTTCTTAATCACAATTTAAATCTTGCCAATTAGGATTAACATTTCCTGATAAAAATCGCTAATTTAGCAATTAGGATTGTAATTGGTCATTAGAGTTTAAAAACCACTAATTAGGGTTTCTAACAGAAAAATAATTTTCCTAAATTAGAAATTAGATTTCGTAATTAGATTAATGTTTTCTAATTACTAATAACTTAAAAATTAGGATTAATATTTCTTAATTAACATTAAAACTATTTAACTAACAATTAGGTTTTCCCTAATTATAAATTAGGATTCTCGGAACCGAAATTAGGGTTTTCAGAACTGATTTTAGGGTTTCTTGTAATTCACTAGAGTTTTCTAACCGAACGTTGACGTTCTTAATATATACTTAGGGTTTGTTACAGATATCGTTTATCTGGTCAACCTTTGACCCTTAACCACATACTGTACACATATACACAGAACATATTCACGTATACCCTTAATCCTGAATAATTCACCTAAATCCTTCACAGAATTTTGAAATCCTCAAAATTTCATCTTAAAAATATCAAACGCATACACTAATTTTCTGTCTAGGTTCTAATTTTGAACCTTAAATCAATTAATTAAAATTAAAAAAAAAACTTTTCTAAATTCTCGAGTTGTCACATTCACCCCTTCTTCTAAAAATTTTGTCCCCGAAATACACCTTAAACCTTACACTTTACACCTTATACCATTCATACACCGCATCACATGCTACCCAATACACCTCTCACAAGAGTAAAAATTTTCAAATTTTGTTGAGTCATATAGACTGTTTGTCTGTCATTTTCGCAAAGGTTTTATGGAAATTCATTCGCAAACCGTCATAACTTACAGACACAAAGGGTGATTAGCCCAATATGCCCTGTACCGGCCAAGTACTGCTGGTCGGAACAATTTGTTCCTCTTATCCGCCTTGGGCGCATAAACTTTTACCTCAATCTTTATCAGAATCCGCACCAAAATAATTTGGTTCAGGAAATTTCTTTCAATGAACTAGTAGAGTTTTTATAACATTAGTCTAGCTAAATCGAATAGGATAGACTCATATCAATAATTCAATTCAATCGAATTATTTAAGTGTAGCCAAACCTCGTTGGCAAATTAAAATTTTTGAAAATATTTTTGAGAATGACGCTATGATTCCGTACTGTATTAACAGTCCATTTGAGGATGTCATCATTATATAACTTTGTCATAACACATCATACAATAGTGGAATAATGATTTTAGATCAAATTCACACTAAGTATTCCTGTATTTATAACTCCATCAACTTTTTATCATCTCTGCACCAGGTTACATGGTACATGAGTGATAAATAAAATATATTTTGATATTTCAAATCATTTGCGTCTAGCTGAAATAAGTAGCGTAGACTATACTTTAAATCGTTTCAAAAATGATTACGAGTCTACATTTTTTTTATCAAAAGCACATATTGCGTATTTAGCTTGATGTCAATATTTCGAAGTCTAGCATAGCTAGGAGTTTCGAAAAACTTATGTCTCCACTAATAATCATTCGCTTAATCAATCTATCTGTTCATATTATCCTTAATATTTTATTTACACACAACTATACCCAGTTCGTAAAACCACACTTATGAGTTCATTTACTTTCCACAATCATATGAGTTTAAGAACTTGTCCTAGTCAGACCTTTGGCGTCCATTCGCTGAGGGGTTCATAAATATTTCATATAACTATGAGTTAAGAATGTCACATAAGTATGAGTTTTAAGAACTCGTACTTAACCTTATGGCCTCTACCTATAACCTATCTATCCGTTATACACATGAGAAAGGAATCACCCTCTTAACATGCATATAGCAAATAGCGCGACACAACATTTCAATGATTATCCTTGTCATAACTAAGTAGTTGTTACACCAAGTACAATTCCCCGCCCACACAGGGAATCATACAACTCAGCTGCTGACATGAGTCCTCAATTGAATCCCCACCTAACACTAACACCCTTCTCAATACGAATTTCATTCAACTCGTATTCATAATCCATTCCTGAATCTGTACCAATTCATAGTACAACTGTCACCCAGCAAACTGGCTGTAACTTTTCAATCATTCGCTTGATCCTTCTCCATACTATAACCTTATTTGATCACGGAGTGATCTCATCGTATACATTACGATTCATTTCTATATCTAGATCGTTTTGTTTTACGATCTCCTATCACTACACTTTCAGCCTTTTAGACTCTATCTATTTCTCACTACTATTCAACTTTTATTATCAGAGTTAGGGAACTCTGTATCATATAACTCGCCGAGATTCATCTTTGAATCTTACTGACCCAACTAACTCTATGTGAGTTAGTACTTATCCTAAGCACTGCGGTTATTGGTCTCAGGTATTCCTACCTAAGCTTCATAACCAACAACTTTGATACCAACTATGACGTCCCCGAATCCGAGGTCCCGAATCACCGTGGATCTGGTTCGATCATTCTATCACTATTATTATTTTTACGGAAGATATAAACATAAATTGTTTATACATTATATTTTACACACTATTGCCCAAGGTCGAGTAACCTTAACTTATACACAATTAATAACTATCTAACATATAACATTATTATTAAACTACACTATTACAAAACTAATCGCGCACATTAACTTTAAGCTGGAACTGTCTTTAACCTTTCTTTGTATCCGACACGTTCGTCTTAATCTGTAATATTTTATCATGATATCGCAAGGGTGAGCATAAGGATTGCCCAGCAAGTTTAAATTCAATAATATAACGATATATCATGATTGAAAGAATCTGAATAATAAGCTGGTTATAATTCAACAATATAATTGTGAACTAGCAGGAACAAACTTTTGACTGAACAAGTATTGAATATGAACAAATATATCTGAACCAACTGGTAGTGAAGGTGGTCAGCCTTTCATACCTGACTTATACATGTAATATGTACAGAGTACAATTCATGGCAACCAGCAATGATTAACCATAAGCTTATCCAAATGAAACAACTCTTAGTAGAGTTAAGTAAAAATAAACTTGCCTGAACCGTTGATTACTGTTACACAATTTATATCGCTTTATCCGAAGACCTAATATTAGTAATATAGATCTCCAATATTAGAATAATATCATCACAGTATAATATTACTATATATAAACATAGAATAACCTAAATACATAACACATAACCCTGTCAGTCTATAACACACATAAGACTCGGTATCAAGTCAAACTATTGCAGTCTAACTTGAGTTCGACAAAGTTCTAACGTCCAGACGGTCTAGTCGATCAATTTTTCGAGTTTAAGTTCAATTAAACTCTGACTTAACACTTAACAATTATCTCAGATAATTTTAATTTTAGTCAAAATATTTTTCTAAGTCTCGTAATAATTTTCACATGATTATTACCATTTTTTATAATTTTTCAATCATTAAACACGTATTTAAATAAATTAAATACCACGTGATTCTTTTATCATTAATATTTATTTATTATCAAATATTAATGAAATACATGTCATTATAATATATTTATAATATATCAAAGTATTTTTAATACTTCAAAATCATATTTATATGATTTTTAAACAGTTAAATCCATTATCCGATAATTGCTATTAATATTAAAATATTAATATTTTTATGATAAAATATCAAAAGCTATATTTTATAACTTAAAATATTTTTATAATACTTAAATCATTTTCATATGATTTTTAAATCATTTATTCTATTTTTCCATAATTTATTTAATATATTTATTAAATAAACTAATTATCATTAATATTGATTTATTAATGAAATTCATCACAAAATATTAAAAGTCACTGAAATTAACTTAAAATATTTTCTTTTACCGTAATATTATTTTTCATGATTTTTCATGTATTAAAATCATTTTTAAATCATTTATTTAATATTTTAATTAAATAAATTAAATACCATTTATATTCCAAAAATATTAAATATTTATGAAATATACTCAAAATAATTAAAAACTATTTTTTAGAATTTAAAATAATTTTTTGAAATTTATTTAGTATTTTTAATAATTAAAATATATTTATTTCGATTTATTAATTAATTTTCGAAAATTAGAAATTAAATAATAATACAACCGTCGCTATAGAGGCTTCTGGCGACGAATCTGTCGTTAAATGTGTTCTTGGGATGTTCTTGAGCTTTTCCAGAAACTCATAGTCAGTTGCGATGTTACTACTTTGACCATCAATTAAATAGTGTTCTTGATATTATCTGGGCTGGTTATGGTGCAAATATTGTAGTGTTCATGTAGTACTGCAATTAGAATCAAGGTTCAAGGTCATTACACAACATCACAGCAAGATCTAATCTACAAAATACCTAGTCAGAGGTGTTCTTGAATTTCTGGGCTACCCAGAAATTCAAACAGTGAAAAGGTCCCTACTTTGCAGCCTTATATTTTTTATTCTAAGAACTGTTTAGGTGATCTATGAACTGAAACTTGTAGTAGAGGTGTCACTGTATAACAACATAACATTAAAGCCAACTTACAACATCACAAGAAGTATATCTAGGCCGGTCAAACTACAAGTGTGACAACCCTAAAACAGGTCCATTCCATCCAACCTATTCTGTGTCGCCAAATACATGGTACAGAAAACAACTATAACTTTATTACAACAATTGTCGTGCAAAATACAACAACATATATGCCGTGAGTTTGGATACAAATATATACCAAATGTGACATTGGACACCATCATGTGTCAGCACCTCACAAAGGTACCTTACATAAAGGTACAGTCAAAAACTATTTTAGAAACTAGAATCTTTAGAAAGTACTCAAGGAAACCTTCGTACATGGGAGGCCATGCTTCTAGGTTATGATAGATATCATATGGCCACAGAATTATCCTTGGTTGACCCAATAGACCCCAAAGAAAAACGAGAAAATTACTATCATATTCTTCTCAATGGTGAGTCTTATTTTGACTTATCATTATCTCCACTGTCTCTAATTGAGAATTATACTTCAAACAAACACCAAGATTATATAGGTAGTGCTCGTAGATATACTCAGCAAGTGGATGAGCACAACCCTGTCTTATGATGACACGAGGTTTTATGTCATTAGACATCTTGTATGATAGTGACGAAACACCCTTCCAACGTTGGGTTCGCCTCACCCTATTTTCTTCACCAAATATAACTACTAAATGATGACCACCGTTATATTCCCTTGTTACCCCCGCTCAACCCAGCTACACTCTTATTACCTGAAAGGAATTGTGAAACAAAAGGGTGAGCACAACTAGCCCAGTAAAGAATATCATGACTAAAGATAAATAAATTATCAATAGTCTTCATCAGTAATAAATCAGAGATTTAGAACTTAGGGTAGATGATAAAAATTTCAACCATAGTTGCAGCGGAACGAGCAATCCATTAGAAGAGTCAAATAGACTATAAAGTCTATTATCTTCTCCATGTTAAAAATCCACCAACAATATTTTATCCCTGTAACATCAATCAACAATTCTGGTCCACAATCATATGAATAACTCATAATCATAACTGTAGTTCTAAATTCCTCTTCTCATCCAGGACGAAGATAATTTTCATCACCTATCTTTACCTGAAACATCAAAGATCATGGTTACACCAAATCACATTTCCTGTTCATAATCATACTAATAACTTCATCTTTGCACCACGGCCAAAGATATTCATTTGTATCACCAGTTGGTCATGTTCATCTCAACACCTGTTCATCTTTGCACTACTGGCCAAAGATATTCAACAACATGTCATCTTTGCACTACGGGCCAAAGATATTCATCAACAATTCATCTTTGTACTACAGGCCAAAGATATTCATCAATAATTCATCTTTGCACTGCAGGCCAAAGATATTCATCAATAATTTATCTTTGCGCTACAGGCCAAAGATATTCATCAACAGTTCATATTTGCACTACAGGCCAAATATATTCATATCTCAAAGAAATATATAATCATTTCAGAATTTATATAAACAATAATTATAACCATGTTAATCAATTCATCTTTACACTTAAGCTAAAGATATTCAATTATAAATTCAATGGTCATGATCATACCAGTTAACAATTCATCTTTGCACTACAGGCCAAAGACATTTCTCAGTCACGATCATACCAATAATTTACCCATCTTTACACTCAAGTGAAAGAGAAATTCAACATCAAGGTTATAAAAATGTTATATATGATAATAAAAACAATATAATTAACATATAGATTTAATCTCAAGAGTAATATTCATAACTCAACTATAATTTGGTCAGAAAAAGAAACTAATTTTGTCATGAATAGTAACTCGTAAATAGTAACCCATAAATAGTAATTCGTGAATAGTAACTCGTGAATATTAACCCCGACTCAAAAAGGTAGAAATTCCACAATAAAATCCATACCAATATTTCGGTATAATGATATTGAAAGAATAACATTTCTTAAATTTATAAACAATTTATTTTAATTGTTTACACTTTACTAAAATAATGCATTTAATCATTCCAAAATGCCAAACTCATAAGATTTCATCACCAATAACCAAAACCTCATCAAAATCTGCATATACCTCATATATGATTCTCAAGCCATAAAATCATATTTTCTAATTTTCTTACTTCACATAACATATTTAATTCATTTACTCATAACTAGACTATTTTCATGAAAAATATCAAATCAGTTCCAAAAATATTTCTTTTCTGGAATTTAACAGAATATAGTCCCATATTGAACATATATTTTTCTCAGAATTTTTAAAACTCATTTACTATTTTTCATATGGCCAAAACAGCCGAATATTTAGACATTTATCAAAAATTATACTTTTATCTAAAAATTCTGAAATTCACAGAGTATACTCCTATCATATACATGTACTCCCAATAAAATTTTTATCAATTTTGGAGTTAACCACAAGAAGTTATAAGCGGTTACTTTTAAAATAGTCTTTTCTTATAAAATTCATAACTCTTAATCTATACATCCAAAAATCACCATTTTTGGACACAATCAAGAAAACTCATCAAATTATCATTTCGAATTTTTTCAGAATTTTTGAAGGTCAGAAAAATTACGAAACTGGAAAATATAACAACCCTTAAAATCCCTTACTATCCCTTACCTCAAAACAGCAGTACTTCTGATCGGTATAAGGCTGAAGAAAACTTACACTGATGAATAGAAACTCACAAAGTATCTAAATACTCACAAAATATGCTTCATAATATAGGGAGAGAAAGAGAGAAAACTTATGAATTCTGGTGTGATTTTTAATTCTAACTTAGCCCTCTATTTATAGGAAAATGTTAGCACGCCGAAGCATACTTAACCTGCAACCTGATGGCTTTACCTGCTACTATTCCCACCCATCACATTTAAATAAAAATCTCAGCACATTTCTTCACCAACCAAGAGTGGGGCCCACCAATTCTAAAATTTTCCACCAAAATGATTAACTCCGAAAATTCAACAATTTCTGAACCAGTCATCTCGTCAAATTCATAACAAATTATACGTTCATTTTTAACGGTTCAAAATTTGAGGACATATACTCAACCTATATATGTATAACATATCTAAATATTACCACGATCCAACGGTCGGATTAAAGATTATAACCCCCGTAAAATATCTCAAAAACCCTAATTTTTAATATCTCCATTCCGACAAAAATACTGATAAAAACCTCAACATTAACTCCTTCATTTTTAACCACAAAAATATATCCCTCATTTATATCCACATAAAATAAATATTTCCTTATCAGATGAATCAATAATTAATTATTCACAAATAATATTACAGAATCACATTTATGATAATCAGGCCGTTCCCAGGAAAGAGGGGGCTGTCCAATAAGAATTTCTTCTTACTGGCGCGTAATTAGGTGACCAAACCTCTCCTTAGACAGAACTTTCTAGACATTGCCAATAATGTTATCTAATAATATTATTCAAATAATATGAATTATTGATCTGATAATGGGAAATACTGTGCAGTGACAATTATTGAACAACAATAATATAAAATTTCAACGTAGCAATTATTGAAACAATAAAATAAAATATTGAACAGTAATTACTGTAACAATTATTGAGTAGTGCCTTCTTACGTAAGAATTAATAATTAAAAAAATACTGTGCAATACCGTGTGCTACTGTGCAACTACGCGTATTACTGTATTTTAACCACTAGGTATTCCAACAGTGTTAACGGTAACAACTACGCCGTTATTTATAAAAACTCAATTTTGTCGTTTTCTTCATCCAATCGCTTTCCGTTATGGGGCCCATAAATAGCTGCGCCGTCGTACGAATATTTCCCGACAGAAAGAATATTCTACGATCAAACGAATATTCCCCGACAAAATGAATATTTTATAACCACTTGCTTATTTTGAAAAATATTCATATATCACCCTTAACTTTAACTTTTTATCAATTTATCCATTTACTAAATAGAAAAATTGAATGCTTTTATTTCATAAAATTTGGGGTCTTACAACAAGTCAGGGGCGCGTTCTTGAAGATCTAGGTTTTCCCAGAATCTTCATCCGGTCAGTTCGTCAACGGTCGTTTGACCACCATTATCTATGATTCAGTTATGTATTTGGTTGTTCTAAGAGCATTATTGGGTAGTACTTATACCATACTACAGCATAAAAACAACAAATCGTTTAAAAACTCAAACACATGCAAGATCAGAGGCCTTGAAAGTGTTTGTCAGATAACAATCTGGGTTCTGGGTTGCCCAGAAACCCATTCCTGTGATCGGTCAACGTAGTTTGACTGATCATAACTACAAATCTAGACCTGCTATGAACATGATTCAAGTTCCAGACTAAAGACCACATGGCAGAGAACAGGTCCAAAACAAAAACAACACTAAACAACTAACACACACAAATTTATGTGGGCTGAAATATGGCTGTCAGACGATTTTTCAAACTTTTTCCAGATTTCTTAAAATGCTTGATTCGTACATCTAGAAGTTATGGATCCATGATCCAACAACCCAGATCTCTAATTGACACCTTATAACACATATTTAACCAACAACTAACATTAAACAACATAAGATGAAAGGATTTCAAAATTTTTAGGGTTTACCTTCTTATGCATTAAATTTTTTTTTGGATCTGACTTTGATCTTGTTATTGAAGGGCTATGAACTGATCTTAGCTTGGATTCTCTCTCTCTCACTCTAGATTTCGAAATTGAAGAGAGAGAATGGTCTTGGCAAAAATGAAAAGTAAAGTAAGTATTTTCTTACTTTTAAATCTCTTATGTTTTGATTCATTGTATCTAATGTTGCTAGTGTCCCAAAATCTGATCTTGGGATGATTTAAGGCACATGGGATAAACATTAGAGTAGTGAGTCACCAAGATTGCCATATTTTTTTCTTAAGTTTTAAGAAAAAGGCATTTTGGTCTTTTTTTTCTTTTAATTTTAATGGCATTTTTGACATTTGACCAAACCCTTAGGGTTTAGGATTTGGGTTTAGGGTTTGAACTCTTTAGAGTTTAGGGTTTAACCCTTAACTTGCGATTTAATTTCTAAGATTTCCAAATTTCGGTTTTCAAAATAGAAAATTAATATTTCTAAATTATAATTAATATTTTCTAATTATATTAAAATTTCTTAATCACAATTTAAATCTTGCTAATTAGGATTAACATTTCCTAATTAAAATCGCTAATTTAGCAATTAGGATCGTAATTGGTCATTGGGATTTATAAACCACTAATTAGGGTTTCTAATAGAGAAATAATTTTCCTAAATTAGAAATTAGATTTCGTAATTAGATTAATGTTTTCTAATTACTAATAACTTGAAAATTAGGATTAATATTTCCTAATTAACATTAAAACTATTTAACTAACAATTAGGTTTTTCCTAATTATAAATTAGGATTCCCGAAACCAAAATTAGGATTTTCAGAACCGATTTTAGGGTTTCTTGTAATTCGCTAGAGTTTTCTAACCGAACGTTGACGTTCTTAATATATACATAGGGTTTGTTACAGATATCGTTTATCTGGTCAACCCTTGACCCTTAACCACATACTGTACACATATACACAGAACATATTCACGTATACCTTTAATCCTGAATAATTCACCTAAATCTTTCATAGAATTTTGAAATCCTCAAAATTCCATCTTAAAAATATCAAACACATACACTAATTTTATGTCTAGGTTCTAATTTTGAACCTTAAATCAATTAATTAAAATTAAAAAAAAAACTTTTCTAAATTCTCGAGTTGTCACACATGCGGTAATCTACGTATACACATCATTTCCACAATTTAATCAGGAATGAATACAAAGGATCATTCATCATGCATGTGGTAATCTACATAGACAGGTTATTCCAACAGAATAATAAAGAATGGAATAACAGAAGGATTCACCATGAGTGCGATAGACTGCATAGACAGGTTATTCCCAACAGAATAATAAATAATGGAACCAGGTCATGCGTAACGCACAGACAGGATATTTCGACAGAATAATAAATAATAGAACCAGGTCCGGCGTAAATGCACAGACAAGATATTTCGACAGAATAATAAATAATGGAACCAGGTTCGGCGTAAACGCACAGACATGATATTCCGACATAATAATAAATAATGGAACCAAGTCCGGCGTAAACGCACAGACAGAATATTTCGATAGAATAATAAATAATGGAACCAGGTCTGGCATAAACGCACAGACAGGATATTCCGATAGAATAATAAAGAATGGAATAATAGAAGAATTTCACCATGTATGTGGTACTTCGCATAAACAGGTTATTCCAACATAATAATGAGGAATGGAATAACAAAAGAATTTCACCATGTATACGGTAGTCCACGTATATAGGTTATTCCAACAGAATAATAAGAATGGAATAACAGAAGTTCTCTTCATGAATATGAAAGAAATAATACCCCTTACCTTAGAAGAAACTGGATATTGGAAAAGTGAAGTAACAGAATACTTTTTTTCTTTCTCTCTATAGTTTCTCTCTCTAGAGTTTCAGTGAATTCGTAAGAAATAATGAAGGAATGAGCTTCTATTTATAGGAGAATGGACTGAATAGTAACTAATTCATGAACGGTCCAGATTGATTTACTTTTAAACGGACGGTCCATATTGATATACTATTAAAACTTAAAGCAACGGTCCATATTGATTTACTATTAAAACTTTAAACCAGCGATCAATATTGATTTACTATTATAACTTTCCACCAGCGGTCCATATTGATTTACTATTATATCTTCAACCAACGGTCTGAAAAATTATCACATATCCTCATGGAATAATATTGTACCCAAAAATGATTTGGACCGAAAAGAAATATCTTTTTTCAGGTGAATAGTACCCCGTGAATAGTACTTCAGGAATTGTACCCCGTGAATAGTACCCTGACACGGAAAGTGTCCCAAATACCCGAGTGAATAATACTAGAGTGAATAGTAACTAGGTGAATAGTAACTCGTGAATAGTACTCCGACACGAAAAGTGTTCCAAATACCCGATTGGTCAATATAACCTCCAGACATCAATTATTATCGAAATAAATATCGATTTCTACTAACACTAATAATTCCCACACAATAGAACTATCAATTTTATCTTTAATCAACACGAACTTATTCATCATTAATGTTATAATTCATAATATTTAACAACCAAGTCGTTCTCAGGAAAGAGGGGGCTTTTTGATAAGGATTTCTCCTTATTGGCGCGCAATTAGGTGACTAAACCTCTCCTTGACAGAATTTCTAGACATTCTCAATATTTCAAATAATAATATGAATAACTTTGTCGTCTCAATTATTGATTTAATAATATAACATATTATGCAGATGATACTGTGACAATAATTGAATCAATAATATGAGAGATATGATGCAATAATTACTGTAGCAATAATTGAGTATAACTAAGTGACTTATCACGTAAGCATTAATAATCAATAATTTGCGCTACTATGCAACCACGCATATTACTGTACTTTTACTACCGAGTAGTTCAACAATTTTAACGGTAACACTTTCACCGTTATTTTTATAAAATGATAATTATGTCGTTTTCTAACTACGACAATACTTTCGTTATGGGGTCCACCAATGATTATGCCATCGTACGAATATTTCCCGATAAAAAGAATATTCCCTGACCAAACGAATATTATATAACAACTTGCATACTTTGCAAAATTTATAAATACTACCCATAACTATAACACTATCTCAAATCCACACCATAATATTAAAAAAAATATTTTGAGAAAATTAAATCTTTATTCATAAAATTTGGGGTCTCACAAGGATTCTTGTGAGGAAGTCGTGGTTCCTATCAATGTGGTGTACCAGAGTAGACCCCCCCTCCTTCTAGTCCTGTAAGGTTTTTGGCCATTCTTCTCTGAAATGCCCTATATTGAACTACAAATGGGTACTCAAGGGTGTTTCCTCTGAACAGTCCAAAGTGGCGCCCAATGCCTACCCCCTGCCTTGCCCCCCTGTAATTGGTCATCCGCACCAAGTGGACTCTCTGCTTGATCCCTCTACTAGTCACGATTCTAATTGGGTAGCTGTTCCAAAAAAGGCACATCCCTCTGTGTTAGTTATTAAGGACTCCTTTTCGGTCATGGTCACCTCCAACACCTTCTCTTCTATAGCTTCCTATGCTGGGCCACTTCAGACTTTTTTTGACACGAAATCCCCTATTGCTTATAACCCCATTATTGACATATTAAAGGTGGTAGATGAAAAAGAGGGCAACGATCTGCGACAAAAGGCTAAAGCTGGGAAAGAGCTTGTTAAGGAGGCCAAAAGGAGAAATAAAGGCCAAGGGGGTCCTCTACTCCAAAATAATTTATGTTAGCTACATATAATGTTAGAGGTTTGAATTAAAAGCCAAAGCAGGCTTATGTTAGAAAAATGATCTCTGACAACAATATCTCTTTTGTTGGGTTGCTTGAAACTAGAGTTAAGGAACATAATTTTTCTAGGATTTCAAATTCTGTTTGTAGTAACTGTTCTTGGACTTGTAACTATGACCATCACTCTAATGGTCGCATTTGGGTAGGATGGAATCCTGTCTTTTGGGACGTGGATATCCTTTTTGTTTCCTCCCAATTAATTCATTGTAAAATCAAGTAACTCAATAGTAATTCCTATAGTTTTTTTATTTCTATTCTATATGGATTGAACTCTATTGTGGAAAGGAAGGATGTTTGGAATTCCCTAATCTCGCTTAACACCTCAAACTGTTGGTGCATTCTGGGTGATTTTAATACTATCAGAGACCTTGCTGAATCTGATAGAGTGGATGACTCTTGGAATTGTGGTAAGGGGGACTTTAGAGATTGTTTTGAGCATATAGGGGCTGATGACATCAGACGCTTTGGCACCTTCTTCACTTAGTGGAATAATCAGTTGGAACATCCCATCCACAGAAAGCTTGACAGAGTGTTGGCAATGCGGACTGGTTCTCCTCCTTTCCTAATGCCCAAGTTACCTTTGGCTCGAGGGGTATTTCTGACCATTCTCCGGTCATTCTCAGCACTGACTCTCCTCTCATCAAAACCAGGAAGCCCTTTCAGTTCTTCAATCACCTAACCAAATTGGATGGGTTTTTGGACTGCGCTTATTCTGTTTGGAACTGCAATATTCATAGAAATCCTTTCTATATTTTCTCTGAGAAGCATAAAATGACAAAGAATGCGCTAATATCCTTGAGCAGATCTACTGGTAACCTCAATTCTTCTGTCATTATTGCTACGGATGCCCTTCATCATACTCAACTTCTGCTCCAGGCCAATCCTCTTGATGATGCTCTCATTGAAAATGAGAGAGTTTGTCTCTATACACTATGGAGGGCCCTTGAATTAGAAGAAACCTTGATGCAGCAAAAGTCTAAGGTCACTTAGTTGGCTTCAGGGGATAGGAACACCAAGTTCTTCTCTAATATGGTCAAGAATAGATGGAGCGCCAACAAAATTCTATCTATCCTAGATGATGAGGGTCAGCTGGTCCATGGACAATCTGCTGTTGAAGAAGTTGCCTCCAAGTACTTCTTTCAGTTGTTTAACCCGGTTCCTAACGTGACCTTTCAGTCGGATCTGGATAACCCCCCTACCTCTCTTATCATCTCAGCTCAGGCTGCTAATCTCTCAGCTAGCATCACCGATGAGGAAATCTTCAAAGCCTTGCACTCCATGAAGAAAAATAAGAGTTCGGGCCCGAATGGGTTCAACGTCAATTTTTTCACTCACTGCTGGGAAATTATGGACAAGGACTTTTCCACTCTAGTTAAATATTTCTTCTCCTCGAGTTACATGCCCAAGGGAATTAACTCCATGGCCATTGCCCTCATTCCTAAGTGCATTAACCCTACTTCTATGTCTAATTTCAGACCTATTTCTTGCTGCAATACTATTTACAAATGCATTTCTAAGATCCTTGCATGTAGTCTTAAGGCTGTCTTGCCTTCGATTATTGATAAGGCTCAATCGGCTTTCATCAAGGGGCAGAACATTAGTGATAATATTCTTCTCGCTAAAGAACTTTTTAGGAAATACCATAGGTCCTTTGGGCCTCCTCGATGTGCCCTAAAAATTGACCTTAGGAAGGCATTTGACACTGTAAGTTGGGATTTTCATAGGTCTTCATAAGATGGATATATGCTTACATCTCTACAGCAATGTTTTCAATCAAGGTAAATGGATCCCTGGGTGGCTATTTTGGGAGTTCTCGGGGTCTAAGGCAAAGTGATCCCTTATCCCCCTACTTGTTTTTCATTGTCATGGAAATGCTTTCCTCTAAGATTTCAAAAGATTCTATGCTCCCTGATTTCCAATTTCACTGGCGTACCAAAGACTGTAAACTCACTCACCTTTTCTTTGCTGATGATATCCTTGTCTTCTGCCATTCTAGCGTCAAGTCTGTAAGTATTCTCATATCTTCCATCCAATCCTTCTCTCTCTACTCGGGTCTTATTCCAAATGTTCATAAAAGTCAATGCTTCCTGGCTAACACTAATGAGAGAATCCCCACTGCCATTCTCTCTCTCCTTGGGTTTCAAGTTGGGACCTTTCCTGCTAAGTTTCTTGGGGTTCCTCTCATTTCTACCAAGCTTTCTTTCCTTGATTTCCTTCCCCTTATCCATAAAATTACCTCTCGAGTCTCCTCTTGAACTTCGGTTGCCCTTGCTTACTCAGGACGCCTTCAACTTATTAAATCAGTTCTTTTCTCTATCCAATACTTTTGGAGTAATCATTTCATCCTTCCTAAAGTTGTCTCTAGAGAGATCTAAGCTATTCTCTGTAGGTTCCTCTGGAAAGGTCCATCCTTGAGGAAATTTGGTGCTCGTGTAGCCTGGCATAGAATTTGTCTCCCTACCTCGGAAGGAGGGTTAGGGTTAAAGAGTATCACAGACTGGAATAAGTCTCTGATTTCGATGCATCTGCTCAATATTTTATGCACTGACACCTCTTCTTTATGGGCTGCTTTCAAAAAAATTGTTTTGAAAGGGCAGAATTTCTGGTACTATAATGCACCCTTGGATTGTTCATGGATTTGGAAACAGATACTCAAACTTAGGCCCATAGTTCGTAATCATATTCACTACTCGGTGGGTAATGGATCCAACACTAGTCTTTGGTATGACCCCTGGCTCAATGGTAATCCCATTAATCCTAACCAGTCCCTGCTTTCCAACTCTGGGCTACCTCACAACGCCTTAGTTACTGACATCATCTTGGACTCCTCCTTGATCCTCCCTCAGAGAAACCACCATGATTTGATTGTGTTTTGATAACTTGTTGAAACCCAACCTATTAGAAATCTTTTGGATGATCAAATCGAGTGGAATGGACTTAAGATAGCTTCTACCAAAGCAAGGCACATTTGGGAGTGTATTAGACTTAAACACCCAAAGCCAGTTTGGCATAAGGCTATTTGGCACAAACTTCATGTCCAAAGGTACTCCTTTATTCTGTGGCTGGGGTTCCTTAAAAAACTCCAAACGAATGATATCACTAGACAGTACTCCTTGGGAAGAATCTCTTCGTGCCCTCTTTGTCATCTCCATGAT
This sequence comes from Panax notoginseng, assembly GCA_016801055.1. NCBI lineage: Eukaryota > Viridiplantae > Streptophyta > Magnoliopsida > Apiales > Araliaceae > Panax > Panax notoginseng. The sequence goes on from CM029018.1 coordinate 139,410,562, forward strand.
GAAAGCTTTGCTCACTTGTTTTTTGAGTGCACTTACTCCACTGCCATCCTACAACATACCTTGGAACTGGGGGATTGGGTTATTTCTAATATGGACTGGATTGGTGTTACTGATTTCATCCTTTCCTTCCAAAGTCGATGACTCACTAAACACATTCTCTATCTTACACTTGCTTTTATATTTTATAAGATTTAGGAGTCGAGGAACTTGAAAATCCACAATGACAAACTTGTCCCCCCGTCCTGTATTGCTAAGGATGTTGTTCTCATCATTAAGTCTAGACTGTCATCCTCCGCTTCCTTTTTGAACGCATCCCATTCTGATACTTTTTACTATAATTGGATCCTGTAATGTTGTGGGGAGGAGTTCTGCTATTGGAGTGGGCTTTCGATAAGTTTGTTGGCTTGCAGGGCTTTACTTTGTTATAGGTCGATGCACTGCTGCACTTTGGATCTGTTACTTTCTGGTGCAACCAATGGTCGATTTTGCATTTTATGCTCAGATTAGGACTACTTTGGGGGTTCTCACGCTTTCTGGTTTCGGGATTTGTTTGGTTGCTAAATGTTGGGTTGCTTTCTCGGGTCTTTGGGAGCTGTTGGAAGTCTTTTTCAATGGGATGATCTCTGCACTGAGGTTGCTATGTTCTTCAAGGTTAACAGCTGCTATCTTGCTTAGAGCTTAGTGGTTTGGGTCAACTGATTTTGACCTTAGGGCTTCGGGTCTGCAGTTGGCTTTTGGGTTGCCATTTACTGCTTTGAGCCATCTGCTAGTTCTGGCGCTGGGTTTTGCCGTAGGCTGCTACAGAGGGGATGTGTCTGCTAGCCTCTAGGGTGCAAGCTGTCTGGGCTAGGCTGCTGTCCTCTACTATTTAGCTGAGTCAGTTGGTATACAGGTTGTTATTGGCATGCAGGTTGGGCTGCTTGGGGTATGTAGGTTGGTAGTTTACAGGTTGGGCTGTTTGGGCTAATTGTGGTTCTCGATGTGCTGGCAGCACCTGGTCTCGGGCGAGCTGCTTGTGCTGGCTAGCTATGCTCGGTATGCAGGCAGCAACTAGTCTCGGGCAAGCTGATATTTAGCTGGGTTGTGCTCGGTCTTTTGGTCTCGGGCGAACTGCTATTGGCTGGGCTGAGGTTCTATGGGACTGCTGTGCTCTGCTGTTGCAGGATGGTATGCTCTGCTGTTGCATAGACACGTAATTACTTTATTGGATGAGGTGGGGCTGAGCTCGCCACTTGATAACAGCTGCTCCTCGGATGTTGGGCGAGGTGGATTGCTAAGTTGGGCGAGGTGCTGCACTTCATGAGGCAAGGGGCAGTGCTAGGTTTCTGCTGGGAGCTCCTGCTACTGCACTTCATAGGTCTCACACCGGCTGCATGGTCGACTGGTTTGTCTTGGCTAGTTGCTTGTTTTTGTTGCTTCCTTAACTGGTGGAAATATCATATGATGTTAGCTTATGCTTTCCGTTAGGTGGTGGTCTCTTTCCGTGTAACCATTTAGCTAGGTTTTCTGTAATGAATAGTTGGTTTGTGCACTCTATGTAATAGTCTGTAATGACAGGTTTAGTATTGTTTGGCTATGGGCCTGCAATTTTATATAGTCATGACATCATAGGGCATGTCCTATGATGTCTATGCTATATTCTGATTGGGGTTTTCCAATCTTTTGTACTTTCCCTTTTATTTATATACAGTTTAAATTTAGCAAAAAAGAAAGAAAGGTGATGTATGTAGATGATGACGTACTTAGGAATGTATGTACTGTTTTCCATTCCCTACATCATATTGTCATCTATTATTTGTCATGCATGTATTATGTTATGCATATATATGTATATCCAGAGATATTCAGCATTGACCCCTGGATGGTCTTATGATACGGCCTAAACGGATGTCTTCTTCGACAGTCAGCCACATAGAACATACCCCACAGTATTGGTGGCATCCCGTCTGAGGTCGTGGTATGATAGTATGTGACCTACAGATAGGGTGACTGTAGATCAGCTATTACAACATTCTATGACCCTCTTGATGTTTCAGGTTCCCGCAGGCTTTGTAGAGGGTATGCTGGAGCATTGGATACTGGAGAGACAGGTTTTCCGATTTGGTACCCAGGAGTTGACTCTTACATTGGAGGAGTACGAGCGTTTGACGAATTTGCCCTTAGACAGACCTTGAGCTCATATGGCTTCGGAGATATGCACCGGCAGTTCATGACCCTCACCGGGTTTCAGCGTTTCCTGATAGACAGATTTGGCTCAATGGACAGCTATGCTCGATACTCAGGGGATTTTACCACAACAGAGGATCTGTAATAACCCAATATTTTCAATAAGAAATTTTACGATTAAATTTTATATATATATATATATATATATATATATATATATATATATATATATATATAAAGGTGGGAATATGTGCAAAGTAAAGTATATGTATCTATGTGATAAATAAAATTATTTATTAGATGTAAATAATTTCTTTTAAGAATTATTGATCATTATAGATTATATTCTTATAATAAATTAATTTTGTAATAAAAATATTTATTATTTTCCATGAAAATATGATTATGGTATATATGATATGATCACTAGGATTATTATGATATGTATTTTATTATATCAGTTAAGTTAATAATTTTAACTTAATTAATAATGGTATGTCAGATATGAATTCAAAACCCTAAGTCTGAATTTTGAATAAGGAATGAGAATAATAATATAATATTATTTATATTTCAATGATAAACATGTATGGTATATGTGTAATGTTAATTTGTGGAACAGTTATAAAAGTCAATTATGACTATAAGATTTGTTAAGTTGTGTGTTATGTAATTAATAACCATTATTACGTTTAATGTTAATTAGGTAAACCCTAATTAATATTTAAAAACCCTAATTACTAAATTAGAACCCTAATTGATAAGTTATAAATCATAATTATTAATTTAGCAAGGTTAATGGTAATTAGTATATTATAAAGGCAAATTTACAAATCCTAGGTGATTAGGAAACCTAGTGTAATTAGGGAACCCTAATTCACATTTTTAAAAACTAAGATTCTCATATTAGCCCTAATTACATAATCCTAGAAATTAAGCTTATCAAACCTTAGGGTTAAACCCTATGGGTTAAAACCTAATGGTTGTGAGAAGTTACCAAGTTGCCATTCACTTTATAAGTCAAATGACCAATCTATCCTTTTGATTATTTTAATAAGGTGGAGTGTATATCTAGCCCTAGTAAGGAGTTGGTGACCAACTCTAGCTAGCCATGTGGTCTAGTAATAAGCTTTAATCATTCAAAATCTGATCAACCATAGCATTACACCATATTATATATAGATTATGAGAGAGAGAATATCACATTCAAGCCTCATTTGATCACAACACTCAACCAAAACCCTCTCAACTCCAAACCTTCGAATTCTAGTGTTGGACCAGTCCTTAATCAAGCCCCACTATCACTTATAGCAGATCAGAAGTCAGATTCAAGGATCAAAGCTAAAAAGGAGGTATAAACCTTAATCTTTAAAATCTTATGATCTGATGATAGATGTTGTTAATGATTGGTTAGATATGTGTTAGAGGGTGTCTTTTAATGATCTAGGTTACTAAATAGTGGATCCATAACATTTATATGCTCGAATTTAAAGATTTACAAAATCTGAAAAAAGTTTAAAACTGAGGTCTGACAACGAATGTCAGTGGCTCTAGATTCTTTCTTGATCATGTTTTTTGTTGTTTTATGTTTAAGATATGTAGTTTGATATGTGGTCTGTGATCTGGAAGTGTAATAACAGCCATTACATGTCTAGGTTTCATGTTATTCTTGGTTAAAACCCATTGACCGAGCATGACCAAGAGTTTCTGGGCAACCCAAAAACTCGTTTTCAGTGCCTGACATGATTTTGTTAGCCCGAGATCTGTCAGGTGTTATGTTGTTTGATGATTTTGTTATATCTAGATTATAGTATGTTATATGGTCTTTATATCCATGGCTTTAGATCCCATAAACAGTCAATAGATTGAGTGTAGTGAATGGTCAAACTAGACCATTTGATCACGAAGTTCAGTTTCTGGAATTTCCAAAAACGAGAAGAACACGCCTTCTGACAACGTTTGACCAAGCTAGATCTGGAGGATAAGATGTGTTTGGACTGATATATTGATGTGTATGTGTTGTTTTACATGTGTACTATATGTTAGAATCATGAGATCGACCAGATAATTACCGGATCATAGATTAAAACGAGCTAGAAAGTAGGCACTCGAACTGCCTGGGTTTCTAGGTTACCCAGAAAACCCATAACAGCTCTGACATGATTTTCAATGGCTTAGATCTCTCTGTTGTTATGTTGTTTAACCATGTAACTTGATTTTAATTGTAGTACTACACTTATACTACATTATTGATATCATTAGCTGCCCAGAAAATATTAGAATCATAGATTAAATTGTGGTCAAACTAGTGACTGGCCATGAATGTTCTGACAGGCTCAAGAACAGCTCAAGAACACCTATAGCGACAGTTTCGTCGCTATAGGGCCCTTTCGTGACAGATAATTTCAAAAATTAATTATTTTATTTAAATAATTAGAGAAAATTAGTTTTAAATTATTAAAAATACATAATAAGCTACTAAAAATTATTTAAAAACCTAAAAATTGGTTTTTAATTATTTAGTGTATATTTCATAAATATTTAATATTTTTGGAATATAAATAGTATTTAATTTATTTAATTATAATATTAAATAAACTATTTAAAAATAATTGTAATACTTGAAAAATCATTTAAAATTATATTATGGTATAAGAAAATATTTTGAGTTATTTTTAATGACTTTTAATATTTTGAAATGAATTTCATTAATAAATTAATATTAATGATAATTAAGTTATTTAATAAATGTATTAAATTAATTATGAAAAATAGAATTAATGATTCAAAAATTATATAAAAATGATTTAAAGGTTATAAAAATATTTTAAGCTATAAAATATAACTTTTGATATTTTTTCATGAAAATTATTAATATTTTAATATGAATGATATTAGATTTATTTAATAATTATATTAAATAAATTAGTTTAAAAATAATTTTAATATTATAAAAATCATTTTAAATGAAACTAAGGTGTTTAAAAATATTTTAAGTTATAAAATACAACTTTCAATATTTAAAGGTAAAATTCATTAATTATTTAATATTAAATGATATTTGATTTATTTAATAATTATATTAAATAACTAGTTTAAAAATGGTTTATTAATTTAAAAGGATATAAATGAATTAAAAGTATTTTAAGTTATAATTAATGACTTTAATATTTCAGTAAATAGTGCATTAATATTTAAGTATTAATGATAATTATTTAAAAATAATTTTAAATATTTTAAAAATCATTTAAGGGTAATATTAATGTTTTAAAAGTATTTAAAGTTATTATAAATAACTTTAAGTTTGTGGCAATGATTTCATTAATAATTTAATATTAATTAAATATTAATGATAATAAAATTATTTGATATTTAAATCATTTAATAATAATTTCGGTGTTTGAAAATTCATGATAAATTATAATAATTATTCAAAAATTATTATATGGCTATGAAAAATCGTAGGACTGACATTTACATCTATTTAATTATAGAATAGAGTTTTAGACTCTATAATTACCTAGTAAAGTCCTCGGTACACCGAAATGTCTCAGAAACTGATCCAGACCTAGATAGTTTAACTTGATAAGTGTTTGTTTGTGATTCAATGACTGTTAAATCTATGTGACAATGTGCCTAGGTTATGTGCTGACTGCAAATAGTAGTACTGTGTGTTATGATATGTTTTTCTAATCGATAGAATGATCTTATTAATGATAGGTTTCGGTATAAAAGATAAAACTAAGTTGCGTATTGTAGGAAGCAGACCAGGAAAGTATCCTACCCTTTGCATTTACTTTATATGCAATGGACATGTGCAAGCCAGTTTCAGAAATATATTGTTATTGTTATTGTTCATGTATCTATACCTTTGTAGATATGCCGGTTCTTGAATTATATCCAATCATTGTGTATCATTGCCGTATTATTGTATAATCCATATATATATTCTGTTCGTAAATTCCTAAGATTGGTTATACAAGTGTTCTCACTTGGATAATTATTGAACATGTTGATATATACTTATTGATTTCCAATATGTATATCTTAATTGAAAGTCGTCTAAGTTATTTGTCTCGGCTAGACACAGATTTAAAATATCTTTTGAATATGATAGAACCTTATTGATATCTAACCAAATTGTTTTGGTTCTGATTCCCAACTAAGTATGAACATCCCGAATCTGAGAAACTTTTGTGCGCCCAAGGCGGTTATGATGAACGAGAATATCGTTATGGTATGTAGTATTGATCAATACAACGCACATTGGGCAGATCACCCTCGTGCCCATAAGTTATGATAGTTTGCGAATGAAGTTCTGCTAAACCTTAGCGAAAATGAAAAATAATGTTCATAGTCTGTCGACTAATCTTCATTTATAGTCAGTACGTAGTTTTAAAATTTTGAAATAGAATTGTTATGTTGGTTAGTGTTGCTTCAGTTTACTTCACAACTATTGTTTTGTTGTAGAAGTGTCATTCAAAGAAAACATTTAATCCTTTTAGCTAATGTTTATTGTTTGTTATTACCTGATGGGCACTCAAATACTCATTCTTGCGTAATTTAAATGTTTTCAGTTAAGTATGATCAGCCAGAGGGCTCTACCAAGAACCAAGGGAAAGGAAGGCTGACATTATAAGTTGGTGTTATCTTGTAACGACCCCAAAACAAGTCCATTCCATCCAACCTATTCTGAGTCGCCAAATACATGGTACCGAAAATAACTACAACTTTATTACAACAATTGTCGTGCAAAATACAACAACACATATGTTGTGAGTTTGGATACAAATATATACCAAATGTGACTCATGTCCCAATCGTGGACAACACCTCACAATGATACCTTACATAAAGGTATAGTCAAAAACTGTCTTAGAAATTAAAATCTTTAGAAAGTGCTCAAGGAAACCTTCGTACATGGGAGGCCATGCGTCTAGGTTATGATAGATATCATATGGCCGCAGAATTATCCTTGGTTGACCCAATAAACCCCAAAGAAAAACGAGAAATTTACTATCATATTCTTCCCAATGGTGAGTCTTCTCTTGACATATCATTATCTCCACTGTCTCTAATTGAGAATTATACTTCAAACAAACACCAAGATTATATAGGTAGTGCTCATAAAGATACTCAGCAAGTGGATGAGCACAACCCTGTCTTATGATGACATGAGGTTGTATGTCATTAGACATCTTGTATGATAGTGACAAAACACCCTTCCAACGTTGGGTTCGCCTCACCCTATTTTCTTCACCAAATATAACTACTAAATGATGACCACCGTTCTATTCCCTTGTTACCCCCGCTCGACCCAGCTACACTCTTATTACCTGAAAGAAATTGTGAAACAGAAGGGTGAGCACAACTAGTCCAGTAAAGAATATCATGACTAAAGATAAATAAGTTATCAATAGCCTTCAACAGAATTAAATCAGAGATTTAGAACATATGGTAGATGATAAAAATTTCAACCATAGTTGCAGCGGAACGAGCAATCCATTAGAAGAGTCAAATAGAATACAAAGTCTATTATCTTCTCCATGTTAAAAATTCACCAACAATGTTTTATCCCTGTAACATCACTCAACAGTTCCTTTTCACAATCATATGAATAACTCATAATCATAATTGTGATTCTAAATTTTTCTTCGCACCCAGGACGAAGAATATTTTTATCACCTGTCTTTACCTGAAACATCAAAGATCATAGTTATACCAAATCACAGTTCTTGTTCATAATCATGCTAATAAATCCATCATCGCACTACGGCCAAAGATATTCATCAACAAACCATCTTTGCACTACGGGCCAAAGATATTCAATAACAGTTCATCTTCGCACTACAGGCCAAAAATAATTCATCTTTACACTACAGGCCAAAGATATTCATCAACAGTTCATCTTTGCACTACAGGCCAAAGATATTCATCAACAGTTCATCTTTGCACTACAGGCCAAATATATTAATATCTCAAAGAAATATATAATCATTTCAGAATTATATAAACAATAATTATAACCATGTTGATCAATTCACCTTTACACTTAAGCTAAAGATATTCAGTTATAAATTCAATGGTCATGATCATACCAGTCAAAAATTTAACTTTACACTACTGGCCAAAGAGAACCCATAGTCATGATCATACCAACAATCTACCCATCTTTACACTCAAGTGAAAGATAATTTCAACATCAGGGTTATAAAAATGTTATATATGATAATAAAAATAATATGATCAAAATATAGATTTAATTTCAAGAGTAATATTCATAAATTAACTATATTTTGTCGTGAATAGTAACTCGTGAATAGTAACTCATGAACAGTAACTCGTGAATAGTAACTCATGAATAGTAAATTCGACACAAAAAGGTAGAAATTCCACAATAAAAATCATACCAATATCTCGGTATAATGATATTGAAAGAATAATATTTCTTAAGCTTATAAACAATTTATTTTAATTGTTTACACTTTACTAAATAATGCATTTAATTATCCTAAAATGCCAAACTCATAAGATTTCATTTTCAATAACCAAAACCCTCATAAAAAATTTGCATATACCTCATATAGGATTCTCAAGCCATAAAATCCTATTTTCCAATTTTCTTACTTCACATAACATATTTAATTTATTTACTCATAACTAGTCTATTTTCATGAAAAATACCAAATCAGTTCCAAAAATATTTCTTTTATGGGATTTAGCATAATATAGTCCCATATTGAACATATATTTTTTTGAGAATTTTTAAAACTCATTTACTATTTTTCATATGGCCAAAATCGTCGAATATTTAGACATTTATCATAAATTGTACTTTTATCCAAAAATTCCAAAATTTACAGAGTATACTCCTATCATATACATGTACTCCCAATAAAAATTTCATCAATTTTGGAGTTAACCACAAGGAGTTAAAGGGTTTACTTTTTAAAATAGTCATTTCTCATAAAATTCACAACTCTTAATCTATACATCCAAAAATCGCTATTTTTGGACACAATTAAGAAAACTCATTAAATTATCATTTCAAATTTTTCCAGAATTTTTTGAAGGTCAGAAGAATTACGAACTGAAAAACATAGTAACCCTTAAAATCCCTTACTATCCTTGACCTCAAAAAAGCAGTGCTTCTGATCGGTATAAGGCTGAAAAAAAGTTGCACTGATGAACAGAAACTCACAAAGTATCTAAATACTCATAAAATACACTCAATAATCTAGAGAGAGAAAGAGAGAAAACTTATGAATTCTGGTGTGATTTTTAATTCTAACTTAGCCCTCTATTTATAGGAAAATGTTAGCACGCCGAAGCAGACTTAACCTGCAACCTGATGGCTTTACCTGCTACTATTCCCACCCACCACATTTGAATAAAAATCTCAGCACATTTTTTCACCAATCAAGAGTGGGGCCCACCAATTCTAGAATTTTCTACCAAAATGATAAATTCCAAAACTTCAACAATTTCTGAACCAATCATCTCGTAAAATTCATAACAAATCATACGTTCATTTTTAACGGTTCAAAATTTGTGGACATATACTCAACTTCTATATGAATAACATATCCAAAATTTACCACGATCCAACGGTTGGATTAAAAATTATAACCCCCGCAATATTTCTCAAAAACCCTGATTTGATTTTTAATATCTCCATTCCGATAAAAATACTGATAAAATACCTCAACATTAACTCCTTCATTTTTAACCACAATAAATATATCCAACATAAAATAAATATTTTCTTATCATATAAATCAATAATTAATTATTCATAAATAATATTACAGAATCACTGTACTGGCAACCAGGCCGTTCCAGGAAAGAGGGGCTTTCTAATAAGGATTTTTCCTTACTAGCGCGCAATTAGATGACCAAACCTCTCCTTAGACAGAACTTTCTAGACATTGCCAATAATGCTATCTAATAATATTATTTAAATAATATGAATTATTGATCTGATAATGGAGATGATGTGCAGCAACAATTATTGAAATAAAATATCAACGCAATAATTATTGAATCAATAAAATAAAATATTGAACAGTAACTACTGTAACAATTATTGAGTAGTGTCTTCCTCCGCAAGAATCAATAATTCAAAAATATTGTGCAATTCGTGTGTTACTGTGTAACAACACGTATTACTGTATTTTAACCACCGGGTATTCCAACAGTGTTAACGGTAATAACTACACCGTTAATTATAAAAACTCAATTTTTATCGTTATCTTCATCCGACAGTTATTCTGTTATGGGGCCCACAAATGTCTGCGCCGTCGTACGAATATTCCACGACCAAACGAATATTCTCCGACAACAATGAATATTTTATAACCACTTGCGTATTTTGAAAAGTTTTCACATTTCACCCATAACTTTAACTTTTTATCAATTTAACCATTTACTGAATTGTAATTATAAGAAAAATTGAATACTTTTATTTCATAAAATTCGGGGTCTTACAATCTCCCCTCCTTATGAAATTTCGTCCCTGAAATTTACGTACCTGGTATTTCAAAGAGTTGAGAATACCTTGCTTTCATTTCAGATTCCATCTTTCCTGTCATCATGATTTCTTCGGTGCTCATCTCCTGTATTTTAGATATCATTCTAGAATATAGCTTCAAAATAAGGGTAAATTTAACAAATTAACATATCACATAATATCCCGATATTATGACTGACCAACAAATAAGCTTAGGTAGGACACACAAGCAAAAGATTTACTCATCTCTCCCCTCCTAGTTCTATTTCCCGGTCTCCGCAAGAGATCATATCCCTAAGCTCTGAAACCAAAATGTAACAAAACCAAAACAGGTCCATTCCATCCAACCTATTCTGAGTCGCCAAATACATGGTACAGAAAATAACTACAACTTTATTACAACAATTGTCATGCAAAATATAACAACACATATGCTGTGAGTTTGGATACAAATATATACCAAATGTGACTCATATCCCAATCGTGGACAGCACCTCACAATGATACCTTACATAAAGGTATAGTCAAAAACTGTTTTAGAAATTAGAATCTTTGGGAAGTGCTCAAGGAAACCTTCGTACATGGGAGGCCATGCGTCTAGGTTATGATAGATATCATATGGCCACAGAATTATCCTTGGTTTACCCAATAGACCCCAAAGAAAAACGAGAAGTTTACTATCATATTCTTCCCAATGGTGAGTCTTCTCTTGACATATCATTATCTCCACTGTCTCTAATTGAGAATTATACTTCAAACAAACACCAAGATTATATAGGTAGTGCTCGTAAAGATACTCAGCAAGTGGATGAGCACAACCCTGTCTTATGATGACACGAGGTTGTATGTCATTAGACATCTTGTATGATAGTGACAAAACACCCTTCCAACGTTGGGTTTGCCTCACCCTATTTTCTTCACCAAATATAACTACTAAATGATGACCACCGTTCTATTCCCTTGTTACCCCCACTCGACCCAGCTACACTATTATTACCTGAAAGGAATTGTGAAACAGAAGGGTGAGCACAACTAGCCCAGTAAAGAATATCATGACTAAAGATAAATAAGTTATCAATAGCCTTCAATAGAATTAAATCAGAGACTTAGAACATATGGTAGATGATAAAAATGTCAACCATAGTTGCAGCGGAATGAGCAATCTATTAGAAGAGTCAAATAGACTACAAAGTCTATTATCTTCTCCATGTTAAAAATCCACCAACAATGTTTTATCCCTGTAACATCATTCAACAGTTCCTTTTCACAATCATATGAATAACTCATAATAATAATTGTGATTCTAAATTTTTATTCGCACCCAGGACGAATAATATTTTCATCACCTGTCTTTACCTGAAACATCAAAGATCATGGTTATACCAAATCACAGTTCCTGTTCATAATCATGCTAATAAATCTATCTTTGCACTACGGCCAAAGATATTCATCAACAAACCATCTTTGCACTACGGGCCAAAGATATTCAATAACAGTTCATCTTCGCACTACAAGCCAAAAATAATTCATCTTTGCACTACAGGCCAAAGATATTCATCAACAGTTCATCTTTGCACTACAGGCCAAAGATATTCATCAACAGTTCATCTTTGCACTACAGGCCAAATATATTAATATCTCAAAGAAATATATAATCATTTCAGAATTTTATAAACAATAATTATAACCATGTTGATCAATTCACCTTTACACTTAAGCTAAAGATATTCAGTTATAAATTCAATGATCATGATCATACCAGTTAACAATTTAACTTTGCACTACTGGCCAAAGAGAACCCATAGTCATGATCATACCAACAATCTACCCATCTTTACACTCAAGTGAAAGAGAATTTCAACATCAGGGTTATAAAAATGTTATATATGATAATAAAAATAATATGATCAAAATATAGATTTAATTTCAAGAGTAATATTCATAAATTAACTATATTTTATCGTGAATAGTAACTCGTGAATAGTAACTCATGAATAGTAACTCGTGAATAGTAAATCCGACACAAAAAGGTAGAAATTCCACAATAAAAATCATACCAATATCTCGGTATAATGATATTGAAAGAATAATATTTCTTAAGCTTATAAACAATTTATTTTAATTGTTTACACTTTACTAAATAATGCATTTAATCATCTTAAAATGCCAAACTCATAAGATTTCATTTCCAATAACCAAAACCCTCATAAAAAATCTTCATATACCTCATATAGGATTCTCAAGCCATAAAATCCTATTTTCTAATTTTCTTACTTCACATAACATATTTAATTCATTTACTCATAACTAGTTCATTTTCATGAAAAATACCAAATCAGTTCCAAAAATATTTCTTTTCTGGGATTTAGCAGAATATAGTCCCATATTGAACATATATTTTTCTCAGAATTTTTAAAACTCATTTACTATTTTTCATATGGCCAAAACCGCCGAATATTTAGACATTTATCATAAATTATACTTTTATCCAAAAATTTTGAAATTCACAGAGTATACTCCTATCATATACATGTACTACCAATAAAAAAAATTTCAGTTTTGGAGTTAACCACAAGGAGTTATAAGGGTTTACTTTTTAAAATAGTCTTTTCTCATAAAATTCACAACTCTTAATCTATACATCAGAAAATCGCCATTTTTAGACACAATCAAGAAAACTCATTAAATTATCATTTCAAATTTTTCTAGAATTTTTTGAAGGTCAGAAGAATTACGAACTGAAAAATATAGTAACCCTTAAAATTCTTTACTATCTCTTACCTCAAAAGAGCAGTACTTCTGATCGGTATAAGGCTGAAGAAAACTTGTACTGATAAATAGAAACTCACAAAGTATCTAAATACTCACAAAATACACTCAATAATCTAGAGAGAGAAAGAGAGAAAACTTATAAATTCTGGGGTAATTTTCAATTCTAACTTAGCCCTCTATTTATAGGAAAATATTAGCACGCCGAAGCAGACTTAACCTGCAACCTGATGGCTTTACCTGCTACTATTCCCACCCACCACATTTGAATAAAAATCTCAGCACATTTTTTCACCAACCAAGAGTGGGGCCCACCAATTCTAGAATTTTCCACCAAAATTATAAATTTCAAAACTTCAACAATTTTTGAACCAGTCATCTCGTAAAATTCATAACAAATCATAAGTTCATTTTTAACGGTTCAAAATTTGTGGACATATACTCAACTTATATATGAATAACATATCCAAAAATTACTACGATTCAACGGTCGGATTAAAAATTATAACCCCCGCAATATTTCTCAAAAATCCTGATTTGATTTTTAATACCTCCATTTCGATAAAAATACTGATAAACCACCTCAACATTAACTCCTTCATTTTTAACCACAATAAATATATCCAACATAAAATAAATATTTTTTTATCATATAAATCAATAATTAATTATTCATAAATAATATTACAGAATCACTGTACTGGCAACCAGGCCGTTTCCAGGAAAGAAGGGGCTTTCTAATAAGGATTTTTCCTTACTAGCGCGCAATTAGATAACCAAACCTCTCCTTAGACAGAATTTTCTAGACATTGCCAATAATACTATCTAATAATATTATTTAAATAATATGAATTATTGATCTCATAATGGAGATGATGTGCAGCAACAATTATTGAAACAATAATAATATAAAATATCAACGCAACAATTATTGAATCAATAAAATAAAATATTGAACAGTAACTACTGTAACAATTATTGAGTAGTGCATTCCTCTATAAGAATCAATAATTCAAAAATACTGTGCAATCCGTGTGCTACTGTGTAACAACGCGTATTACTGTATTTTAACCACCGGGTATTCCAACAGTGTTAACGGTAACAACTACGCCGTTAATTATAAAAACTTAATTTTTGTCGTTATCTTCATCCGACAGTTATTCTGTTATGGGGCCCACAAATGTTTACGCCGTCGTATGAATATTCCCCGATAGAAAGAATATTCCACGACCAAACGAATATTCCCTGACAACAATGAATATTTTATAACCACTTGCGTATTTTGAAAAGTTTTCACATTTCACCCATAACTTTAAGTTTTTATCAATTTAACCATTTACTGAATTGTAATTATAAAAAAAATTAAATACTTTTATTTCATAAAATTCGGGGTCTTACAATCTCCGCTCCTTATGAAATTTCGTCTCCGAAATTTACGTACCTAGTATTTCAAAAAGTTGAGAATAACTTGCTTTCATTTCAGATTCTATCTTCCCTGTCATCATGATTTCTTCAGTGCTCATCTCCTGTATTTTAGATATCATTCTAGAATATAGCTTCAAAACAAGGGTAAATTTAACAAATTAACATATCACAAAATATCCCGTTATTATGACTGACTAACAAATAAGCTTAGGTAGGACACACTAGCGAAGGATTTACTCATCTCTCCCCTCCTAGTTCTATTTCCCGATCTCCGCCAGAGATCATATCCCTAAGCTCTGATACCAAAATGTAACGACCCCAAAACAGGTCCATTCCATCCAACCTATTCTGAGTCGCCAAATACATGGTACAGAAAATAACTACAACTTTATTACAACAATTGTCATGCAAAATACAACAACACATATGCTGTGAGTTTGGATACAAATATATACCAAATGTGACTCATCTTCCAATCGTGGACAGCACCTCACAATGATACCTTACATAAAGGTATAGTCAAAAACTGTTTTAGAAATTAGAATCTTTGGGAAGTGCTCAAGAAAACCTTCGTACATGGGAGGCCATGCGTCTAGGTTATGATAGATATCATATGGCCACAGAATTATCCTTGGTTGACCCAATAGACCCCAAAGAAAAACGAGAAGTTTACTATCATATTCTTCCCAATGGTGAGTCTTCTCTTGACATATCATTATCTCTACTGTCTCTAATTGAGAATTATACTTCAAACAAACACCAAGATTATATAGGTAGTGCTCGTAAAGATACTCAGCAAGTGGATGAGCACAACCCTGTCTTATGATGACACGAGGTTGTATGTCATTAGACATCTTGTATGATAGTGACAAAACACCCTTCCAACGTTGGGTTTGCCTCACCCTATTTTCTTCACCAAATATAACTACTAAATGATGACCACCATTCTATTCCCTTGTTACCCCCGCTCGACCCAGCTACACTCTTATTACCTGAAAGGAATTGTGAAACAGAAGGGTGAGCACAACTAGCCCAGTAAAGAATATCATGACTAAAGATAAATAAGTTATCAATAGCCTTCAACAGAATTAAATCAGAGATTTAGAACATATGGTAGATGATAAAAATTTCAACCATAGTTGCAGCGGAACGAGCAATCCATTAGAAGAGTCAAATAGACTACAAAGTCTATTATCTTCTCCATGTTAAAAATCTACCAATAATGTTATATCCCTGTAACATCACTCAACAGTTCCTTTTCACAATCATATGAATAACTCATAATCATAATTGTGATTCTAAATTTTTATTCGCACCCAGGACGAAGAATATTTTCATCACCTGTCTTTACCTGAAACATCAAAGATCATGGTTATACCAAATCACAGTTCCTGTTCATAATCATGCTAATAAATCCATCTTCGCACTACGGCCAAAGATATTCATCAACAAACCATCTTTGCATTACGAGCCAAAGATATTCAATAACAGTTCATATTCGCACTACAGGCCAAAAATAATTCATCTTTGCACTACAGGCCAAATATATTCATCAACAGTTCATCTTTGCACTACAGGCCAAAGATATTCATCAACAGTTCATCTTTGCACTACAGGCCAAATATATTAATATCTCAAAGAAATATATAATCATTTCAGAATTATAAAAACAATAATTATAACCATGTTGATCAATTCACCTTTACACTTAAGCTAAAGATATTCAGTTATAAATTCAATGGTCATGATCATACCAGTCAACAATTCAACTTTGCACTACTGGCCAAAGAGAACCCATAGTCATGATCATACCAACAATCTACCCATCTTTACACTCAAGTGAAAGAGAATTTCAATATCAGGGTTATAAAAATGTTATATATGATAATAAAAATAATATGATCAAAATATAGATTTAATTTCAAGAGTAATATTCATAAATTAACTATATTTTGTCGCGAATAGTAACTCGTGAATAGTAACCCATGAATAGTAACTCGTGAATAGTAAATTAAACACAAAAAGGTAGAAATTTAACAATAAAAATCATACCAATATCTCGGTATAATGATATTGAAAGAATAATATTTCTTAAGCTTATAAATAATTTATTTTAATTGTTTACACTTTACTAAATAATGCATTTAATCATCCTAAAATACCAAACTCATAAGATTTTATTTCCAATAACCAAAACCCTCATAAAAAATCTTCATATACCTCATATAGGATTCTCAAGCCATTAAATCCTATTTTCTAATTTTCTTACTTCACATAACATATTTAATTCATTTACTCATAACTAGTCTATTTTCATGAAAAATACCAAATCAGTTCCAAAAATATTTCTTTTCTGGGATTTAATAGAATATAGTCCCATATTGAACATATATTTTTCTCAGAATTTTTAAAACTCATTTACTATTTTTCATATGGCCAAAACCGTCGAATATTTAGACATTTATCATAAATTGTACTTTTATCCAAAAATTCTGAAATTCACAGAGTATACTCCTATCATATACATGTACTCCCAATAAAAATTTCATTAATTTTGGAGTTAACCACAAGGAGTTATAAGGGTTTACTTTTTAAAATAGTCTTTTCTCATAAAATTCACAACTCTTAATCTATACATCCAAAAATCGCCATTTTTGGACACAATCAAGAAAACTCATTAAATTATCATTTCAAATTTTTTCAGAATTTTCTGAAGGTCAGAAGAATTACGAACTGAAAAACATAGTAACTATTAAAATCCCTTACTATCCTTGACCTCAAAAAAGCAGTGCTTCTAATCGGTATATGGCTGAAGAAAAGTTGCACTGATGAACAGAAACTCACAAAGTATCTAAATACTCATAAAATACACTCAATAATCTAGAGAGAGAAAGAGAAAAAACTTATGAATTCTGGTGTGATTTTTAATTCTAACTTAGACCTCTATTTATAGGAAAATATTAGCACGCCGAAGCAGACTTAACCTGCAACCTAATGGCTTTACCTGCTACTATTCCCACCCACCACATTTGAATAAAAATCTCAGCACATTTCTTCACCAACCAAGAGTGGGGCCCACCAATTCTAGAATTTTCTACCAAAATGATAAATTTCAAAACATCAATAATTTCTGAACCTGTCATCTCGTAAAATTCATAACAAATCATACGTTTATTTTTAACGGTTCAAAATTTGTGGACATATACTCAACTTATATATGAATAACATATCTAAAAATTACCACGATCCAACGTTCGGATTAAAAATTATAACCCCCCGCAATATTTCTCAAAAACCCTGATTTGATTTTTAATACCTCCATTCCGATAAAAATACTGATAAACCACCTCAACATTAACTCCTTCATTTTTAACCACAATAAATATATCCAACATAAAATAAATATTTTCTTATCATATAAATCAATAATTAATTATTCATAAATAATATTACAGAATCACTGTACTGGCAACCAGGTCGTTCCCAGGAAAGAGGGGGCTTTCTAATAAGAATTTCTCCTTACTAGCGCGCAATTAGATGACCAAACCTCTCCTTAGACAGAACTTTCTAGACATTGCCAATAATACTATCTAATAATATTATTTAAATAATATGAATTATTGATCTGATAATGGAGATGATGTGCAGCAACAATTATTGAAACAATAATAATATAAAATATCAACGCAGCAATTATTGAATCAATAAAATAAAATATTGAACAGTAACTACTGTAACAATTATTGAGTAGTGCCTTCCTCCGTAAGAATCAATAATTCAAAAATACTGTGCAATCCGTGTGCTACTGTGTAACAACGCGTATTACTGTATTTTAACCACCGGGTATTCTAACAGTGTTAACGGTAACAACTACGCCGTTAATTATAAAAACTTAATTTTTGTCATTATCTTCATCCGACAGTTATTCTGGTATGGGGCCCACAAATGTCTGCGCCGTCATACGAATATTCCCTAACAGAAAGAATATTCCACGACCAAACGAATATTCCCCGACAACAATGAATATTTTATAACCACTTGCGTATTTTGAAAAGTTTTCACATTTCACCCATAACTTTAACTTTTTATCAATTTAACCATTTACTGAATTATAATTATAAGAAAAATTGAATACTTTTATTTCATAAAATTCGGGGTCTTACATATCTTATGTAATTGCTAGACTTAAATAAGATGATTATATATACTATCTATCATATAATGAAATATTTTGAAGGTCGCGTACCTCGAATTTAGACAACTCTAATATGTAAATTAAGTTTGATATTTATGACAATATTATTATTATTTCTGCTCATAGAAATGGTATCGTAAAGCACTGAGTTCGGGTTTCAAGTACCTAAATTGGGGAGCGTTACAGGATCAGTGGCATGTGGCCAGAGTGGATGTACTCGTGTTGTGTGTAGTTGCATATGTATACATGCCACGGTATATGGATGAAATGGGCATAGGTGTCATCATGGCAGTGAGAGCTCTCAGGGAGGGTCATACCATCATCCCGTTGATCGTGGTGGAGACGTTGAGGTCGACCACGTTCTGCAGTACCTACCCTGCAGGGGTCTTTATAGGTAGTTCAGTCATGTTATATGTGTGATTTATGTCACACTTAAGACCGATTGGCACTTTTCGCCGACACGAGTACTGCTTTACCCATGATGTAGCTATGTCTTACTCCTTTCAGCCATCGGAGTGTACAGACGCTATGTCTTGGTCGGTATTCTTGGCAGGGATTAGAGATTCATTTGGCATCCTACCGTGTTCAGGGCTCAGTTCACCCTATAGCTTCATTACTCACGCTCCTGGCATGGATTATCTCCCTCTAGCTGGTTTGATGGGCATAACTACCTTCCACCCACTAGCTGTGATGTCATTATTTGACCAGTTCCATGACTTTCATCCTTTTGATGCGGCGTTAGGTCAGCGTTTAGCTTTTCACCACTTATCAGTAGAGGACCGATCTCGGGTGTATGCTTGTTGGGATCAGCGTGAGATAGCTAATTTTTCTATTAGCCGTCCGGGCTGTTCGTCAGAGTATTCTGTGTGGATGGAGACAGAGACTTCATCGGCTGCGGCAGTATCCATAGTGTCAGGTATTGATTTAGAGAGTGGAGAGCCCATGGAGGATGTTGATTCCCACACCGAGGAGGATCCATTCCTTGGGTTACCAACAACTCTTTTAGATTCTCCTAGTACTAGCACTTTCGTGATCCAGAATTCAGCATAGTATTTTGAGCAGAGTCTTCATCTGATGACCATTGAGAGGGATCAGGCTAGAGCCATGATGTTGACAGCTCTTGATGGGAGAGATACCGCTCTATTTGAGATAGACGAGGTATTAGTACATAGAGATGCCGCTATTGAGGAGCGGGATGAGGCCAGATCAGCCAGAGATGTCATGATAGTTGAGCGGGATGTAGCTATATCTGTTCGGGATGTAGCCGTTACAGATAGTACCTCAGTGAGGGCCCTTACTACTGGCATGATTGCAGAGATGAGCACGTATATTGATGAGCACAGTGTCACCATACAGATAGCTGTAGATCTGTTAGCTCGTGTGGATACCCTTGTGCAGGAGAACACAGCGTTACCTCCTTCTTCTGAGAGAGATGCCATGTTGGGCTTGATAGCTCGCATATACACTGATTTGTAGATGGGCTTGTATTTTTTTGCACAGACTAGCTTAGCCATTTTGTCATGTACAATTCATATTGTATATATCAAACAGCATTATATATAGCAGGGAAATATATTTTTGATCACTTTCCTTTTAGTTATACCTTGTTGCTTGCTTGATATTTGCATGTTTCTTCAGGGCTTGTGATCTAGATGTATTCTGAATTCCTCCTTGATGGATGGACATTGAGGTGTCTTAGGATATTTTAGAATGGATCGTTGATCTGTGTGTTTTCCCTACCATTTTTGGTGTCTTGGGACTGGTTTCTGTATGGAGATGTGGAGAGGAGTGTGACTTTCCTCTCCGAGATCGACCACACCACAGATGGTAGCCAGTACTCCTATTTAAGAGGAGCCCAGTTAGTTCCATCTCATATGGATTGGTGTTTCTCTTTGAGTAATAACTGCAGCTTAGATGGTCGCTGATCCTCCTATTTAGGGGGAGGTCAGGTAGTTCCATCCCTTTGGTCTGAAGTCGATAAAATGTGACGGATTGAAGGTTGATCCAAGTACCGCTGACAAATGTTTGTGTTTCGATAGGGGGTTAGACCGAACCATGACTGGCTGCCTACATACTCATGTTGAAGAGGAGATCAGGTCTGCGTAGTTCGAACCTAGTGTAAGAGGTTCAACGTTGTATGTGGCAAAAAGGGTGTAGAGATATTTTTGTTATTTTTGTTTTTGTAAAGAAAAGGGTATAGAAATGTTTTTGTTATTTTTGTTTTATTGCGATCGGACCATATAAAATATGGTTGCCTACGTACTCCCGTGTATCAAGGAGATCAGGTCAGCGAAGTTCGCCCCATGTTCAGGAAAATTTGTAGCCAATGAAAAGTTTAATCACATATTCAGGACAAACTACGGGTGAGAAAGTTTAATCCCACATACAGGACAAACTGCGGGTGTGAAAAGTCTTATCCCTAGTGGGGTAAAACTGTGGGTTGGAAAGGTTCAATCCCTGGTGGGATAACCGGAGTTGAGTAAGGGTTCAAAACCAAGTGAAGAGAAAGATCTAGTGATCCGAAACCAGGCTACTGGTTAAAAAAATGTGTGTTTGTCCCTGATGGGGCAGATGAGTGTGAAGAAAAGTTATATATAGTGAAGGGTTAGGAAACCTGAAATGACTGGGGATCTGGTGATCCAAAACTAGGATGTTTGCTTAATGGTAACCTCAAACATAATACCGTTTTATAGTGTCCAAGTTGATAAGCTGCAGAAATTCATCGCCATCTATTTCCTGTAATCTGAGAGCACCTCATGTTAATACCTCCTTGACAACAAACATGTGACAACCCCAAAATAGGTATACATCACCCATTCTGAGTCGCCAAAAACATGGTACATACAACTTCATTTATACAACTGTCGTGCAAAATACGACGACACATATAATGTGAGTTTCAATACAAATATTGTAACGTATATAATACGACAATATTCATACTTAAATTATCACAATGCCATATAAAGTACAGCAACAAATAATTCAAGTCCCGAAGAAACACGAGAAGATTTTTGTTCTCATCATTCTAATGCGGTGTATTTTTTACGCTTTCAAGGTCGGGTCCTCATCACCCTATAGTTGTTCACCAAAACCAATTAGTAAATGAGGTATAAAATATGTTACACACATTTTATTATTCTCAATAAAATTATTATGCCACACCGTTTCATATTTTGAATAGGCTTGTGACTAATTCGTATCACCACTTTATAACCAAGTTCTCTCTGCTAGTCCCAGCTACACTTTTATTACCTGAAAGGGGTGGTGAAGTAAAAGGGTGAGCACAAACAGCCCAGTAAAGAATATCATGACTTAAGATAATTACATTATCAATAGCCTTCATCAATACTAAATCAGATATTTAGAATATATGGTAGAAGATAAAAATTTTCAACCATAGTTGCAGCGGAACGAGCAATCCATTAGAAGAGTCAAGTAGAACATAATGTCTACTATCTCCTCTAGATTAAAAATCCATCGTTAATATTTCATTCCTGTAATAATCATCAACAGTTCTTGGTTATATCCAAGACAAAGAGAACTATCATCACCTGTCTTCACCTGAACTACCACAGATTATAATTAAATCACAATTCATATTTATAATCAAGTACATCAATAGTTCAACTTTGCACTACATGCCAAAGATATACAACTGTAAAACTAATAACCAACAGTCCATCTTTGCACTACAGACAAAAGGTATACAACTGTAAAACCAATAACCAACAGTCCATCTTTGCACTACAGGCAAAAGATATACAACTGTAAAACCAATAATCAACCATCCATCTTTGCACTACAGACCAAAGATATACAACAACTGATCATCTTTGCACTACGGGCCAAAGATATTCATCAACAATTCATCTTTGCACTACAGGCCAAAGATATACAACAATAGGTCATCTTTGCACTACAGGGCAAAGATATTCAACAACAGGTCATCTTTGCACTACGGGCCAAAGATATTCATCAACCATTCATCTTTGCACTACAGGCCAAAGATATTCATCAACAGTTCATATTCATAACATAATAATAGATGAAACACAAACTATTAAGGATATTCTAATCCTTTCAGAACCTTTCATTATTTAATGATAAGCTGAAAAAAACGAATAATACCATCTTACCATAATATGGAGTATGAAAGAAAATGATATCACTTTACCATAAAAATGATACATCTTACCACAATAATGATATCCCTTACCTTAGCATGTGACTTGATTATGCTTTCTGTGAAATTGATCATCTTAAACAATGCTTGCATTCCTTATCTACACTTGGAGTAATATTACACTCAATAGAAATACTCACAATATTGAAGTAAAAGAATTCTATAATTTTTGTGTAGTGATGGTGTGTCTTTAGTTACTCAGCCGAGCAACCTATTTATACTAAAAATTTAGTAAACAACTAGCACACCTGCTTTGACAAAATAACCAAATGAGGTATATAATAATGGCAGTGGAATTTATGGTCCCGCAGAGAAAATTAAATCAACTTGTACACGTTTTAACAAAATTTGTTCAATAATAGAGTTGTGGTTCATACTACTTTAGAAAAAGTAGAGTGTCGGCAAGTCCTGCCAAACTTACTTTTGTAAAAAGAAAATAATTGAGCAAACATCTGTATATCATTCTTATCTTTTAATCAACAACCTTTCAATCTTTGAACCATTATTCACAATTACTAACACAGACTCTCAATACTGCCAACTATATCAAATCAAATAATATGAGTCACTGTGTAATAACTACTGTGGTAATTGTTGAAATAAATACCAAGTGACTTCTTACGTAGGAATCAAATCAATACCTTACTTATAAATAATTTAAATTCTATTAAAAGTAAGGATCAACATCAAATCATAATTATCTCGAATAATATATACATCAACTAATAATTCATTATTCATTTAAGTTGTCTTTGCATAATATCATTATATTTAATAATTTTCATATTTTACAACTTATAACAACATCCTTTATCGTCGAAAACATTACACGTTGCATACGTGCATGCCCGACGTCCTTCGATTGCCTCCAAAAACACAATAGTCACAAAGATAACCATTTTGACCCATTCTAACGACCTCAAATTGAAACACCTAAAGAACAAAAGTTGTAGGTCTATTCGTCCTCGTTTCGGATCATCTTGAATTTCCTCAATCGGAGTTCGTATGAAAACGTTATGCCCAATTTACTAAAGGACATCCGAACAGATTTTGACTTAACACTTGACCAGCGCCTAGGAGCCCAAATTTGGCCTTGGGCAAGCGCCTAGGCGCCCAAGAGCAGATTTTAAGCACCGAGCCTAGCGCCTAGGCCCTCAAACTTTGGCACTTAACTCCAATTTTCCAAATTTTGCAACTTTTGACACACATATTTCAAATCTTCATAACTTCTTCATCCGTTATCGGAATTAGTCCGTTTTCGAGGCTATGGAAAGCTCGTAACATGCTCTAAAAAACCCCCATGATTTCAGAATTTTTCAGATTCATTAATTATTCCGAAATTTGGCTCCAAGGTCCCCCAAGACTAAGTTTTTCATCGATTAACATGTTTTATGAAAACTTTCATCACAACTTCAATTTAAATCATTTTTAGTTCTTTCAAATTAGAATATTTCCATAACTTCTTAATCTATAGATCTTCCTCCTCATATTTACACATAAATCAACCATCAACACTTTTACAAGTTTGATTTAAGTCCTCAACATAACTTTTGTTCATCCTCAAACATATGCCAAACTTTTTGTTCTTAAATTCTATTATGACATGGATTAAACATAAAATCTTTATCATATACTCCCTTACAACTTTGGATACATCATGATCCCTTATAATACAACTTTCAACAATTCAAACTCTTAGGAAAAATTAAAGAGATGGGAAGTTTTGGTTTTACCTTTTTAGTTCTTATTCTACCATCATGCTTCCATGGTTTCATCTTCTTCTTTCTTTCTCTTTCTTCCTTTCTTTCTCTTTCCTCTCTCTCTCTTCTCTCTTTCTTCTTCTGAACATGGCTATGGGAGGGAGCATGAGAGAATGAGAAGAAAAAGGCTGCATATTTGACTTAGCCAAAAAGAATGGCCAACATTCCTTGGAAAAAAAATGAGAAGCAAAGTGCTGAACATGTGACTTTTCAGCCAAAATGGATGGCCACATCTTTGCCCCACAAAATAAATGGACCAATAGAAAAATATTTGGTGCAATGTTTATGAAGAATTGGGAAGCATACAGAAAATTAATATCAGCATTTCCCCCACCTCGTGATCTCCCAATTTCTCTAATCAATTTCTTAGCCGCCTCCCCCCTTCTAGAAGATTTAATTCTCCTCTTTTATTCACTCATTTATCCGATTAATGTTCATTTGACCATTTATCAATTTAATCATTTACTAAATAAATAAAAATTGAATACTTTAGTTTCATAAAATTCGGGGTCTTACAATCTCCCCTCCTTATGAAATTTCGCCCTCGAAATTTACGAACGTACCTGGAATTCCGTAGAGATAAGAATTTTAAATTCTAGCTTCCAGGCTACTTCCTCTGTCTCATGGTTCATCCATTGCTCAATTCATGTATTTCAGATATCATTCTAGAATACAGTTTCAAAACAAGGGTTAATTGACACGCCACATATTATCCCTATATTCTGACCGACCAATTAAATAACAATTAAGCTTAGGTAGGTCAAACTAGCGAAGGATTTATCCGTGTCTTCTCTCCTAGTTCTAGTCTCACATCTCAGCCAGGGATCATATCCCTAAGCTTTGATACCAACTGTGACAACTCCAAAATAGGTATACATCACCCATTCTGAGTCGCCAAAAACATGGTACATACAACTTCATTTATACAACTGTCGTGCAAAATACGACGACACATATAATGTGAGTTTCAATACAAATATTGTAACGTATATAATACGACAATATTCATACTTAAATTATCACAATGCCATATAAAGTACAGCAACAAATAATTCAAGTCCCGAAGAAACACGAGAAGATTTTTGTTCTCATCACTCTAATGCGGTGTATTTTTGACGCTTTTAAGGTCGGGTCCTCATCACCCTATAGTTGTTCACCAAAACCAATTAGTAAATGAGGTATAAAATATGTTACACACATTTTATTATTCTCAATAAAATTATTATGCCACACCGTTTCATATTTTGAATAGGCTTGTGACTAATTCGTATCACCACTTTATAACCAAGTTCTCTCTGCTAGTCCCAGCTACACTTTTATTACCTGAAAGGGGTGGTGAAGTAAAAGGGTGAGCACAAACAGCCCAGTAAAGAATATCATGACTTAAGATAATTACATTATCAATAGCCTTCATCAATACTAAATCAGATATTTAGAATATATGGTAGAAGATAAAAATTTTCAACCATAGTTGCAGCGGAACGAGCAATCCATTAGAAGAGTCAAGTAGAACATAATGTCTACTATCTCCTCTAGATTAAAAATCCATCGTTAATATTTCATTCCTGTAATAATCATCAACAGTTCTTGGTTATATCCAAGACAAAGAGAACTATCATCACCTGTCTTCACCTGAACTACCACAGATTATAATTAAATCACAATTCATATTTATAATCAAGTACATCAATAGTTCAACTTTGCACTACATGCCAAAGATATACAACTGTAAAACTAATAACCAACAGTCCATCTTTGCACTACAGACAAAAGGTATACAAATGTAAAACCAATAACCAACAGTCCATCTTTGCACTACAGGCAAAAGATATACAACTGTAAAACCAATAATCAACCATCCATCTTTGCACTACAGACCAAAGATATACAACAACTGATCATCTTTGCACTACGGGCCAAAGATATTCATCAACAATTCATCTTTGCACTACAGGCCAAAGATATACAACAATAGGTCATCTTTGCACTACAGGCCAAAGATATTCAACAACAGGTCATCTTTGCACTACGGGCCAAAGATATTCATCAACCATTCATCTTTGCACTACAGGCCAAAGATATTCCTCAACAGTTCATATTTGCACTACAGGCCAAATATATTCATCAACAGTTCATATTCATAACATAATAATAGATGAAACACAAACTATTAAGGATATTCTAATCCTTTCAGAACCTTTCATTATTTAATGATAAGCTGAAAAAAACGAATAATACCATCTTACCATAATATGGAGTATGAAAGAAAATGATATCACTTTACCATAAAAATGATACATCTTACCACAATAATGATATCCCTTACCTTAGCATGTGACTTGATTATGCTTTCTGTGAAATTGATCATCTTAAACAATGCTTGCATTCCTTATCTACACTTGGAGTAATATTACACTCAATAGAAATACTCACAATATTGAAGTAAAAGAATTCTATAATTTTTGTGTAGTGATGGTGTGTCTTTAGTTACTCAGCCGAGCAACCTATTTATACTAAAAATTTAGTAAACAACTAGCACACCTGCTTTGACAAAATAACCAAATGAGGTATATAATAATGGCAGTGGAATTTATGGTCCCGCGGAGAAAATTAAATCAACTTGTACACGTTTTAACAAAATTTGTTCAATAATAGAGTTGTGGTTCATACTACTTTAGAAAAAGTAGAGTGTCGGCAAGTCCTGCCAAACTTACTTTTGTAAAAAGAAAATAATTGAGCAAACATCTGTATATCATTCTTATCTTTTAATCAACAACCTTTCAATCTTTGAACCATTATTCACAATTACTAACACAGACTCTCAATACTGCCAACTATATCAAATCAAATAATATGAGTCACTGTGTAATAACTACTGTGGTAATTGTTGAAATAAATACCAAGTGACTTCTTACGTAGGAATCAAATCAATACCTTACTTATAAATAATTTAAATTCTATTAAAAGTAAGGATCAACATCAAATCATAATTATCTCGAATAATATATACATCAACTAATAATTCATTATTCATTTAAGTTGTCTTTGCATAATATCATTATATTTAATAATTTTCATATTTTACAACTTATAACAACATCCTTTATCGTCGAAAACATTACACGTTGCATACGTGCATGCCCGACGTCCTCCGATTGCCTCCAAAAACACAATAGTCACAAAGATAACCATTTTGACCCATTCTAACGACCTCAAATTGAAACACCTAAAGAACAAAAGTTGTAGGTCTATTCGTCCTCGTTTCGGATCATCTTGAATTTCCTCAATCGGAGTTCGTATGAAAACGTTATGCCCAATTTACTAAAGGACGTCCGAACAGATTTTGACTTAACACTTGACCAGCACCTAGGAGCCCAAATTTGGCCTTGGGCAAGCGCCTAGGCGCCCAAGAGCAGATTTTAAGCACCGAGCCTAGCGCCTAGGCCCTCAAACTTTTGCACTTAACTCCAATTTTCCAAATTTTGCAACTTTTGACACACATATTTCAAATCTTCATAACTTCTTCATCCGTTATCGGAATTAGTCCGTTTCTGAGGCTATGGAAAGCTCGTAACATGCTCTACAAAACCCCCATGATTTTAGAATTTTTCAGATTCATTAATTATTCCGAAATTTGGCTCCAAGGTCCCCCAAGACTAAGTTTTTCATCGATTAACATGTTTTATGAAAACTTTCATCACAACTTCAATTTAAATCATTTTTAGTTCTTTCAAATTAGAATATTTCCATAACTTCTTAATCTATAGATCTTCCTCCTCATATTTACACATAAATCAACCATCAACACTTTTACAAGTTTGATTTAAGTCCTCAACATAACTTTTGTTCATCCTCAAACATATGCCAAACTTTTTGTTCTTAAATTCTATTATGACATGGATTAAACATAAAATCTTTATCATATACTCCCTTACAACTTTGGATCCATCATGATCCCTTATAATCCAACTTTCAACAATTCAAACTCTTAGGAAAAATTAAAGAGATGGGAAGTTTTGGTTTTACCTTTTTAGTTCTTATTTTACCATCATGCTTCCATGGTTTCATCTTCTTCTTTCTTTCTCTTTCTTCCTTTCTTTCTCTTTCCTCTCTCTCTCTTCTCTCTTTCTTCTTCTGAACATGGCTACGGGAGGGAGCATGAGAGAATGAGAAGAAAAAGGCTGCATATTTGACTTAGCCAAAAAGAATGGCCAACATTCCTTGGAAAAAAAATGAGAAGCAAAGTGTTGAACATGTGACTTTTCAGCCAAAATGGATGGCCACATCTTTGCCCCACAAAATAAATGGACCAATAGAAAAATATTTGGTGCAATGTTTATGAAGAATTGGGAAGCATACAGAAAATTAATATCAGCATTTCCCCCACCTCGTGATCTCCCAATTTCTCTAATCAATTTCTTAGCCGCCTCCCCCCTTCTAGAAGATTTAATTCTCCTCTTTTATTCACTCATTTATCCGATTAATGTTCATTTGACCATTTATCAATTTAACCATTTACTAAATAAATAAAAATTGAATACTTTAGTTTCATAAAATTCGGGGTCTTACAAAACAGGCCTTCCTAGTTTGGGGCAAATTTTCCCTTAGACTGATCTTGGTTGTCAATGATCTTTTTTAAAATCAAGTTGTGTTTTTTAAACTGTTGTAGCCGAACTTTTCTGTTGTAGGACCTGACAATCCTTTGTTGATATAATTGATCGTGGAAAATAGCAACGGCACACCTTTCGTCTATTACAGACAATTAGTGATACTTATCTTGTACCCACTGGTCTTCATCCAGTTGAGAGTCTATCAACACTCTGAGGGATTCTATTTCCACTTCTATGGAGAGCACTGATTCCATCCCATAGGTTAATGCGTAGGGGGTTGCCCCAGTGGAAGTGCGCATTGATGTTCTGTAGGCTAACAAAGTCAGAGGCAATAAGTCAGGCCAACATTTGTGGTTGGCAGACATCTTATGCATGATCTTCTTGATATTTTTGTTAGCCGCTTCAATAGCACTATTCATCTTTGGACGGTAGATGACGGAGTTGAGATGTTTGATGTGGAATTTACTACACAACTCCTCCATCATTCTGTTGTTGAGGTTCTTAGCATTGTCTGATACAATTACCTCTGGTTGTCTATATCGATAAATGACATTATTTCTGATGAAAGCAATGATGACTTCTTTGGTAACCCTGGGGAAGGAGGATGCTTCTACCCACTTGGTGAAGTAGTTGATCATGGTGAAGATAAATTAATGCCCATTACTGGCTTTGGGCTCGATGAGCTCGATCACGTCCATTCCCCACGTTGAGAAGGGCTAAGGCGAACTCATATTGTGGAGCTCCCTCGAAGGGGCATGGATAGCATTTTCATGAATCTGGCATTGATAACATCTCCTGACGTGATCCACATAGTCAGCCTTGAGAGAGAGCCAGTAATGCCCTGTTATGAGGATTTTCTTAACAAGTAGGGGGCCGCTCATGTGTGGGCCACATACTCCACCATGGATCTCATCCATGAGCCTCTAAGCTTGGTCCTTGTATAGACATCTAAGGAGACCTAATCCTGCATCTCTTTTGTAGAGTGCATCCCCGTTCAGGTAGAATTTCATAGCCAGTCGATGGATCCGCCTTCTTTCAGCCGGGCTCGCCTCAGCGAGTGTAGATCCATCTTGCAGGTACTCCTTGATATGCTGATACCAAGGGTGTTGGATGGAAGGTAGCTCATCCGATACTTCTCTAATGTAATTCCCATAGACTGGAGCCTTTTGTTGGGCAAATATGAGGGTTAGCATGTCTTCCTTGTCATGTATGTAGATCAAGGAGGCCAAGGTTGCTAGTGCATCTGCAAAATCATTCCTATTCTGAGGAATGTGGAGGAAGGATATTTCTTCAAACTTCGAAGCCGTCTGTGGAACCTGTCGATGGTAAGGCAGCAAATGTAGACCTTTGGTGTGATAGATTAATGTGGTTTGTCTGATTACCAACTCAGAATCTCCAAAGACAGTTAACCGTCTAATACACATTGATTGGGTAAGTTTTAGCCCCATGATACAGCCTTCATACTTAGCTGTATTGTTGGTGTTAGCAAACTGCAATTTGACAGCGACGGGATGATGCTCCCCCGTAACGGATACTAGAACTGCTCCAGCCCCAGAACCTTCCATATTTATAGCTCCATCAAAATACATCTTCCATGTTTGGCGTGCATCATACTGATGGTGTTGCTGAATTGCCATTACCCCTTCATCGGGGAAGTATGTTTCCAAGGGTTTGAAATCCCCTGAAGGTACGGCGGCCAGTTGATCCGCAATTCCTTGTCCTTTAATGGACTTTTGCGTCACGTAAATGATATCAAATTGTTATAAGATCAACTTCCATCTGGAAAGTCGGTAGCTCATCATGGTTTTGCTGAACACGTACTTGAGAGGATCCACGCGGGATATGAGATGAGTTGTGTGACCATGGAGGTAATGTTGTAACCTCATGGAAGCCCATGCTAAAGTGCAACAAGTCTTCTCAATCAGAGTATACTTGTGTTCACTGCTGCTAAATCTTTTGTTGAGGTAGTAGATAACTCGCTATTGGCCTCTAACGTCTTTCTATCCCAGCATGCAGCCAATGGCATTGTCACTTATGGACAGGTACAAGAATAGGTGAACATCATCCCTGGGTGGTACCTGTAAGACCCCAAATTTTATGAAATGAAAGTATTCAATTTTCTTATAATTATTATTCCATTTAGTAAATGTTAAATTGATAAATTGTTAAATAAATAATTAATCGGATAAATGAGTAAATAAAGAGGAAATGAAATAATTTTTTTTATTAGTAGCCCATGTGGGCGACTGAATTATGTGGGAGACAAGTGGGAAGAAAAGAGAAAGAAACAAAAGCAAAAAGAAAGGAAGGAAGAAAATGAGGGAAAGAAGAAGTAAATGAGAAAGAAATAAAAAGAGAGGAGAAAGGAGTGTGTTGGGTACTTCCACCCATTCCCACTCACGGGCGGGGGAAAATAAGGAAAAGAAAGAGAGAGAGAAGAGAGAGAGAGAGAGAGAGAGAGAGGGGGGGAAGAAGAAGAAGAAGAAGAAGAAGAAGAGAAATAAGAAGAAGTAGAAATAAAGAAAAAGGTAATTTCAAAATATTGATAATTTTAGTTTTATGAATTTTATGTAAAGAGTACATGCTTATGTACGTATTGGATGATTTAAACTAGCATAAACATGAATCAAATGAGAAAAATCTAGAAATCAAAAGAAGAACAAAATATGGAAATTTTCATAAAAATTAGTTTACTACTCGATTTTGTAAAATCCATATCTCTTTGTGTATAATTAATTAGGAGATGAGTCATATATCAAAAGAAAGCCCTAGAAGTAAGCTAACTGCAGAAATTGGAATCACCCAAAAATTCTTTGTGGATTTTTCGTGGTGACAGTTTGAGTGAAACTGGTCCGAAGGATTTATACTCCGAAAAAATCAGTTTTATTAAGCTCTATTGCGTGAGTTATAATTTTTAATCCGACCGTTGGATCGTTGTAATTTTTAGATATGTTATGCACATATAAATTGAGTATATGTCCACAAATTTTGAACCGTTAAAGATTAACTTATGATTTGTTATGAATTTACGGAGGTGACTGATCCAGAAATTTTGCAGCGGAATTTTCGGTAAGCCTTTCTCTTTATGTTAGATTCAGAATTTGAAAAAAAAATTTTCTACAAAGTTGTAGAGAATTAAATTTTACATAAAAAGGTCATAAGATCTATAATTTTCTGATAAAAGGGCTAATTATTATGAATTATTGAAGTTTCTGAGTATTGGAGTTTATAATTAATTTATCAAAAAATTTATTTGGGTTGAAATATTTTTACAGAATGCTTATAATATCATCTTAGAATTTTTGTAAAATTTTGATGAATTATTGAAAAGCAGAAGTAATTATTGTATTTTTAAACTATTTATAGTTAGTTTGAAAATAGAAGAAATCCATTGAAAATTCTATGAATGGTGAAAAATTATGAAACTTAGTGAAAAATCTTAAAATGTTATTTTATAATTTTTAGGAAGTTCTGATAAATTATTGAATAATATAATTATTTATTTGTATTTTTTAAGCTATTTATGGTTAGTTTAAAAATAGAGGAAATTCATAGAAAATTCTATGATTGGTGAAAAATTATGAATTCTACTGAAAAATATTATAATAATGTAAGATTAATATTGATGATGTTTTAAAGATATAAAAGTATGTGAAGATAGTATTTCTATAATGAAGATATTAAATGATAGTTTTTATAAATAAAAATAATTATTAAAAATTGTTGGATAATCTGAAAAATATGAAAATTGTTTAGAAAGTTCAGAATACTATTCTTTTAAATATTTTAGAGGTGTTAGTAAGCTCATGAGGTGTCAGGATGTGAACGAACAAGTAATGAATGAGTTATGATAAAAACAAAAATAATATTTTTGTTAAAATAAAAATGGTGATAATATCATAATAGTGGATTGTCATATATGAGGTTTTATATTTCTCAAGTTTTATTATTCACTTCTAAAGTTTTGGAATATGAATAATGATTTTATGCGATAAATAAAGATAACTTGAATGAATAATGAATTATTAGTTTGTTTATGTGTTATTCGAGATAAAAATGATTTCGTGTTGATCCTTTCTTTTAATAGAATTTAAATTGTTTATAGCAAGGTATTGATTTGATTCTTACGTAAGAAATCACTCAGTATTTTATTCAATAAATTGTCGCAATAGTTATTGCACAGTGATTCATATTATTGATTCTTAATTACGTAAGAAGTCACTCAATCTTTCATTCAATAATTGTCACAGTAGTTATTGCACAGTGACTCATCT
This sequence comes from Panax notoginseng, assembly GCA_016801055.1. Taxonomy (NCBI): domain Eukaryota; kingdom Viridiplantae; phylum Streptophyta; class Magnoliopsida; order Apiales; family Araliaceae; genus Panax; species Panax notoginseng. The sequence goes on from CM029018.1 coordinate 139,444,456, forward strand.
TATTTGATATGATATAATTAAACCAGTTAGAAATATTGTGAGTGTATGTTAATAATTGTGAATAATTATTGAAAGATTGAAAATGTGTAAATAATTTATGAATAAAAGTTGTTGATTAAAGATAAGTATGATATACAGATGTTTGTTCAATTATTTTCTTTTTACAAAAGTAAATTGGCAGGACTTGCCGACACTCTACTTTTTCTAAAGGAGTATGGATCACAACTCTATTATTGAATAAATTTTGTTAAAACGTATACAAGTTGGTTTAATTTTTTCTATGGGACCATAAATTTCACTACCATTATTATATACCCCATTTGGATATTTTGTCAAAGCGGGTGTGCTAGTTGTTTACTAAATTTTCAGTATAAATAGGTTGCTTGGTTGAGTAACTAAGCACACAACATCACTATACTAAAAATATAGAATTATTTTACTTCAATATTGTGAGTATTTCTATTGAGTGTAATGTTACTTCAAGTGTAGATAAGGAATGTAAGCATTGTTTAAGGGATATCATTATTGTGGTAAGAGGGTATCATTTTTATGGTAAAAGGAATATCATTTTCTTTCATACTCCATATTATGGTAAGATATTATTATTCGTTTACTCAGTTTATCATTAAATGGTGAAAAGTCCTGAAAGGATTAGAATATCCTTAATAGTTTGTACTTCATCTATTATTATGTTATAAATTTGGACTCTAGATAATTAAGTCAAAAATTACTAAGATCTATGTTATCTTATTATTCTGATTATTCATGTTTATTCATTATATATATCATTGTCTTCATTCTCATGTTTATATTTTGTTGAAAGTCATCTTTGGCCTGTAGTGCATAGATAGACTTGGTATGATTATGACCAGAGATTATTCAGTATAATCATGACCGTAATGTTACAAATGATGTGGTAAAAGTTATCTTTGGCCCGTAGTGCATAGATGGACTTGGTATGATTATGACCAGGGATTATTCGGTATAATCATGACCGTAATGTTACAAATGATGTGGTAAAAGTCATCTTTGGCCCGTAGTGCATAGATGAACTTGGTATGATTATGACTAGGGATTATTCAGTATAATCATGACCGTAATGTTACAAGTGATGTGGTAAAAACCTCTTTGGCTTACGTGCAAAGATGGACAGTTGATTGACATGATTATGACTAGGGATTATTCGGTATAATCATGACCATTGGTGAAAACACGAATATCATTGGCCCGTAGTGCATGGATAATTCGTGGTCGTGATACTATTGAGCTGAGTCTCAGTGTTATTGATTTTACAGTTTATGTCTTAGGCTCGTTTTGCAAAGATAGACTGTTGATTTACCTGATTATAAATATGAATTGTGAATTTAATTATAATCTGTGGTGGTTCGGGTGAAGACAGGTGATGAGAGTTCTCTTTAACTTGGGTATAACAAAGAACTGTTGATGAGTATTACAGGAATGAAATATTAATGATGGACTTTTAATCTAGAGGAGATAATAGACATTATGTTCTATTTGACTCTTCTAATGGATTGTTGATTCCGCTGCTATTATGGTTGAAAACTTTTATCTTCTACCATGTATTCTGAATATCTGAATTATTTTGATAATTTAATTATCTTAAGTCATGATATTCTTTACTGGGCTATTTGTGCTTACCCATTTACTTCACCACCCCTTTCAAGTAGTAAAAGTATAGCTGGAACTAGCAGAGAGAACATGGATATAAAGTGGTGACACTACAAAAAAATGGGACTTCAGCAACAACCGATTTTCGTTGCTAAAGGTGTCAAATTTCGTTGCAAAAGGGTTTTGGCGACGACTTTACTGTCGTTGCGTCTTTCGTTGCGCAATGAGCGTTGCTAATTGTTCCGCAACGAACGTTTTTTTTTCGTTACAAAAAGTAATAAATTTTGCAACGAAATTTGGCTTTCGTACAGAGACATCGATCCTTTAGCAACAAAATGTATTGTTGCAGAATAAATAAAATTTTGTTACTAAAAACCCCATTTCATTGCAAAAGCCTGTTAATTGGCAACGAAATGTACTCTCTTTTTTTTTTGCAACGACCATGCATTTTCGTTGCAATTGACACCATTTTGCAACGACATTTTTCGTTGCAGTAAATTATTGAAATTGTTGCCTAAGCTTTCTTTCGTTGCGGAATGTAAACTTTTTAGCAACGATTTTCGTTGTTGATTATATTATTTGGCAACGACATTATACTAAATCAGCAACGAAAATGTTTGTTGCTGGTTATTTTTCAATAGCAGTGAAAGTCGTCGATTAGCAACAACATTATATGTTGTCGTTTCTTTATATGTGCAACGAAAGTTGATATGATTTGCAACGATAAAAAATGTTACATTTTATGTTAGTATTAGCAATAATATCCTCTCTGTTGTTATTATGTTAATTTTTTGTAGCCAAATATTATATTTTTAATGTCATTAGCAACGAAAATTTGTTGCTAAATGTATAAAAAATTATTGCTATATTAAAGCATATTCAATGCTTTGGTAACGAATTATATTGTTGCCAAATCAAAATTTGACATTCTTTTTGTGCACCTGGCTAGCTCAATATCCCCATAACAAATAATGGCAAAAATAAAAAAAACTAAAATATAATTAACTTAATAAAATCATCCACTACATAATCATTCATTATCTTTACAATTAACCATCTAAAGCTACCATAGTTCTTCAATCAAAGTATATATATACATATATAGAGAGAGTACACTTCATAATTTCGTCCCTTGTCTTCCGTAAACGTAGCACGAAAATTTGATACCCAGTATTGCAAGGCAGGTCGTAGAAGCAATCTTCCTGCACATATTTAAAAATAATAGCAAAGTCAGTAAAATAATAACAAAGTCAAGAAAACGTGCTAAATTTACCCAAACTGCTTTATTCAATAATTTATTATAAATGATAGATGAAAAGATCAACCTATTTTGATCACTAAAAGAAAATATATATACAGAGCATAAAACGAAGGTCGTCATTAGAGCATATTTAATAAAGCTTTATCCTAGTCTGGATGTTGCTTCGACATATAGGACAGAAATGAAGGTCTTGTCCACATTCACAACATGTCTTCAAATAAGAACGAAAAAGAAAACTTGAAGATACACTCTAGTCATGTTCTCTAAAAATGAAAACCAAAAACCTTTTGACAATGATACCTGATGTCCACAACCAAACGTCATATCCCTAAGATTGGTAATACAAATGGGACATAACTGTCACAAGACAGACAAGAAACAGTTTACTATGATTCCCAACAATACATGAACATTCCAATACTAAATCCATTTTTCAAGAATATTGGATCACTCCAATACTAAATATACGGGTAAAGTTTTATGTGAAAAAGTTGTGAGCGCATATCACTTACATGAACATCTAATGCAGCACTTGCAGGCTGACTCATGCCAACAGCTGCAGCCTGTCTATCTGAAGAAGGTGCACTCGGTTAGAAACTACTAGACTGTGAAGGTTTTGATGCTCCTCGAGAAGCCATACCATAATGAGGTGGAGGAAGAGCAATCTTGTCTATAACTTTCCCTTTCTGAGCACTGATTGAGAAACGCAAATATATCAAGAATTTTCCTAAAACATAAATATTGTTGAACATTATGGCAAAATCACAAAAGCCAAGTTGAATTAGTACCCTAATATATTAAACTCTAGTGTTGCTTTATATTGAGAAGGAATTTCCATCAAGGCTGAAAGTGCAAACTCTGCCTCTTTCCTGGATCGGTTCAGATTCTTCGACATAATTTCTGTGAAATTTACAAACTAAAAGGATAAACTGATCAGTATAACAAAAACAAAGCATGCTCTGAAACAACGGTTTCAAGGTTCCTGCTACCTACTAAAACTTGCCTGAAAATTATCAAAGGCTCGAGCAGGTATGTTGTCATCGAATTCTCTCATCATGTCCCATGGCCCACCTCCAACACCAACTAAAATGATTGACAAGGGGTATTCGCTGTAAAGTAAAAAAGAGCATTTCTCAGTATTTGGACCACAAAATCATCCACCCATCAAAAGTCAATCTGAAAACTAACCTGGCTTTCACGATAGCCTCAACAGTTTTCCTTTCTTGGGGGCTTAACTGACCATGTTCAGTATCAACACTTCTTGTCACCTATCATACATTAGAGAACGAATAATTAAAGCAAACTCATAGTTTAAACTCCAGTTTTATCCAAGTAAGCATTAGAAAACATACTGGCACATCAAAAAGCAGTAAGCCAGTAAACACTTCAATGGTTCCTCTAACAAGTTACACCACACCTTATTCTTAGAAAAGAGAATAGCACAACAAAAGTCACATGAAGATGTTCGTAGAACTTATTTTGATGAGTAAAACACTAAGAAGCCAAAATGATGATACATTATAAAACTGTGCAATATATGACTACGTAATGCAAAAAATGCATTTGATGACCTAAGAAGAATAGTATGTGTATTGATAGACAACTACGAAAAAGGGTAATAATTTTCTTTAATAATAACCACTCTTACACAATCGCAACGACTACTCCACTTGTTTAGGAGGAGGAGACGTCAACATAAAGATTCGGTAAAGACATCAACATAATAATTGAAAAATATAGGAGGAAACCCAATATATTAAAACCAATAGGAAAATAGTATAAACTACTAGTTTTTGGTTCATTAACTAATTGAGTACTCTGCTTCTTATTTTGCTTATAGTTTCAGTAATCAAAATTTTTTTTAGCAAACCATCAAAGTTTCAATTAAAGTTTTAGCTAAAAACCCAAATGTCATCAGAATGGGGGGTTTGTAGTTTTCTTACTGAATATACGATCACAACCATTTCCATATCACTTGGGTATTTATTAATCAGTTGGAATTTAAATTGGGATATATTGATAATGTTTTTTTCACCTATTAGCAGTTCATGGATATATTAGGAATCTGACAATTAAAATAAGTTACCTTACCCTGCAAAAATTATATGTTGAGTTGTATGTCCAGACTCCAGTACAAAATAATGACATTGGCATTTTAAGAAAGTATGCACTAGCTTAATAGAATCAAGCCATTGATTTGCTTATGTGGTCACAAATGAATTATAAATCTATCATGATTTATCAAGAAAATAGCAGCAATATTTACCCATTAAGCTTATAATCATCATGATTACAATTTTCCTCATTTTATGGGCTCCCAATATAAAACAGCTAAATCAATCGCAATCTAATAATTTATGCAATAGTTCAAACAACCTTTCATTTAGTCCGTATACTGTCAGTAGAATTAATTGATTTAGAATACTAGTTTTGATGTGTACATGATAAGGTATAGATATTTGGCGTAATTCCCACTCTGTTCCATGCAAATTCTTGGCTACTTATTCTTGTGTTTCTGTTTCCTGAGACATGTCCTGCAATAATCATCAGACATGTCCTATAATAATAATCAAGATGCTGCTACTACCTGTGCTGCTAAAGCTTGTGTTGCTATTCGATTATTTCTTTTAATAAACTATAAAGTAAATAACTTTACACTTTAAAATTTCATTGATCATAACATAAAGAAAAGAGAAAAATAGAAGAACATGGAGGCGCTCTTGGAATAGAGCACAAATGCAAAAAAAAAATACTAATATAGTTTCAACTTGATAAACAGGATACTACTAGCTTTTGGTTCATTAACAAATTGAGTACTCTGCTTCTTATTTTGCTTTTAGTTTCAGTAATCAAAATAAATTTTAGCAAACCATCAAAGTTTCAATTAAAGTTTTAGCTAAAAACCCAAATGGCATCAGAATGGGTGGTTTGTAGTTTTCTTACTGAATATACGATCACAACCATTTCCGTATCACTTGGGTTTATTTCAATAAGATGTAGAAAAACACTACAGTTGTTTGGTCCTGGTACTCCTTCACAGTTGATGTCTAGAGATTACAACATGCAATATAGGAATACATGTATAGCAACATCACCTCTATGGTCCAAATAGAAGACTTGAATATAAATTTGGCAATGCACTTAATAACCCATAAAATGTGTCATAGTGAGCCAAAAATGTAACCAATTACGAGGAAAAGGACTCCAACATATAATTAAAAGTCCTCATTCTGCCACCTGAAGATAATTTCCAAAAAGAAAGTAAAAATTGGTGCGAGATTGCCTAAGGCTGCAGACAGAGTTGGATGTAATTTGGAAATAACATGAATTAGTTTTAAGCAATTAGGAGGAAATTAAAGAAAATAATATAGATTTCTTTTTAAGAGAAAAGAGAGACAAAAACAGATACTTCTGTATGGCAGGTGATATTTACTTTCACAAAAGAAACAACATGAGTTTAACTTGTAAATACCAATACTATTACATCCGAATCTGAAGATTAGTTTTAGCCATTCATCTCATACACCTTCCATTTATGTGACCTGATTATTACAAAATAATTCATGGAGCAGTCAAAGATTATCATATGGTGCCAACATCAATTACACACGATGTGATTCTAAACCTTTTTGATCCTCGTCCCACAAAATCATTTTGCACTTCGTATTTCATGATTGAATACAAAAACAATTTTCCCTTTTCTAATTAAAGATGTAAAAATTAACTTGGCTCTATAATGAATCATAAGTCAAACAAAAAACTAATGCAACATTTGTTACGTTAATGAATGTTATGAAAATTATAGAACCTGAGATTATTATCACCATTTTTTACCATCCCAATTACTTATTTGAATATTAGTTAATTAGTTTTAGTTTAAATATAAGTACCTAGTTTTCATATTACATAAGAATAGCCACTGAAATATCAACAAAGTAAGGGCAAAAGACACATTACAGTTGAGAAACTATAACCACACCTTTACCATCAAAAGATTGCAGTGGTGGATCAACAATGCGCCTGAAATTATCACGAAGATCCAGGAAGCTATGTTGGATGAGTAATGCATTTTGCTTGGAATCCTTATCCGATTCCCTTGTTCCAATAGATTCCCCCACCATAAACTCCCCACTCGATTCAAAAGACGGTAACCCTCCTGATTTCCGAAATCGTCGAATCCCCTCTCCACATCAATTCGTCACCAACTCAACTTATCCATTTCTCTCATTCACTAATGGAACATATTCAAGACTCTTAGCAGCAAAATAACTAGGACATGTACTACTGAATTCACCATATAATCAGAAACCCTAGCTTCTCTACTATCATCCGATTTCTCCCAATCGAATTTTGTAACTACCCCTATAAGCTTCGAATTTTGGGTTGATCCATGTAATTGAAGTTGGATCGACTTGTGTTTGCATTGCCCTTTATCGAATACTAATGATTTAAAGCTTTATGGTTTGAAACATTTTTGAGAGAGAATGAAGAGTTCAGCCGCAAGGAGAGAGAAAAAGACGAATGAAATGATTATAGAAAAATCATTTTCATGTTTTATATTTTGGACTTACCTCTTGATCTGATGGCTGAGACTTAATCCTTAAGATTGATCAACGGCCACGATTGAATCTAGCAATTAAAATTTAATCTGACGGCTGCAGAATTTGATTTGAATGGATGGCCCAAGTTAAGTTAATTTGATCTAAAGGCTATGATCACTTCTTAAACAGATCGCTTATAGTCTGTGTTCTTGGTTCTAATTGGTCCTTGAGGATGGTGAAGGAAAGTTGTAATCTACGAACTTTTTATCCATTTGATCAATTTGTATTTTTACATCAAAGGTTCATATTTATTTTAAGCCTAAGTAATATAAAATTTTAATTTAGAAAATTAAGACAATACTTTAAAATTAATTTTTTGTTTATTTGTATAATTAATTATTTTACCTAATATTATCTTTGTACTACAATATTTAATTAGTATATCACATACATATACTTATAGAATTTATTATAGCATACAATATATAATTTTATAAAGAAAATTATATAATTTTGCTTTTTAAAAAATATTTCTAGTAAATTATTTCTACTAATTATTATACAAGAAAAAATTACACTTACAATATTTGACTTTTAATCAAAGAAGTGTTCATCCTCTAATATGACAGGTTTAAATACTCAATCTGCCGCCCAATCTAACTAGATCAAAAAATGAAAAATAATAAAGGATTATATTTAAAGTAAATTAGCTTAAATATAACTATAACAAATCGTCACAAATTACATCCAAATTAATTGGCTTTTAATGGTAAGAATATAAAAAAAATCTTCAACTATCCACATATACAGTCCAAGTAATACTTGGGGCCCATATAATTGTATGTGGATGCCAACTAGTAAATTGTGTGTTAAAATAATTATAATATGTCAAAAATATAAATAAATAATTACTTAATATATTAATTAACGAAAACAAAATAAACAATTGACAAACTAAATTAAAAAAAATAAACATAATTAATTAAGTGACTTAAACAAATATTTTACTAAACAAACTCAAACCCAATAAATAACCTCTCACTTCAAGACCAAACCTTATTTAACAAACTCAAATAATAATTTTCTCACTTTAACTATTCATTGTTTTCTTATTAAATGAGATGATCAAGTTTTTTTAGTATACATGTTAACTTGTTTATCTTATTTAATTTGTTAACTTTGTATAATTTATTTGAATATCAACTTTAGTGTAATATACTTAATTTGATTAATGCATGATTACCGAACAAAATTAAAAGATATTTTATAGATTTATAATATACCAAAATATTTTTTTTATTGTTGATATTTTTTAACCCAATATATATATATATATATATATATATATATATATATATATATATATATATATATATCATATAAGGTTAAATAAGTATATATAAATTCAAAAAAAAAATACTTTATCTTGTTTCAGGCCAAATATTAATTGGGCAAACAACTCCTTTAATATAATGTTTGAGAGTGAATCAGGTATATTGGACAAAGATAAAAAATCACTGAATTGATGGGAGGTGATTACCTTTAAAAGAAAAAAAATTCACTAGTAGGCTTTTTAGAAGCCAATTCCGAAATAGGAGAATAGTTCTGAAATACCTAGGACTAGGCAAAAAAACAAAAGAACGTAAAATCGAATAACCGAATATTTTTAAAAAAATAAAAACTTCAACGACTGCCGTTGGGAGTAAAGGCTCTCACATCTAATTTGGAAAAAACTACTGAACGTCTAGATTTTTTTTTGGTTAAAAATCAGAAAGGCAACCAACGCCACTTTAAAAAAATATTTTTTAAAAAAAAAAATTTAAAAAAAATTATCTTAATTTTTTTTAAACGATTTTATTTTTTTAAAGAAATTTGAAGAAAATAAAAATGTGATCCAATGCCAAACTAATCGGCATTATAACTTTTTTAAAAAAATTTTATAAAGCAAATTTGTAAAAAAGAAAAGTAAGATGTAACATCACTTTAACTGACGTTGGAATTTCCATCAGAAAAACGGAATGCTGGTTATGCATATTCGCCGTTATTTTTGTTGACGTGGTCCATTATTTTTGCTGACGTGGAGGGCAGAAATGTTTGGTAAAATTTTTTTTAAAGAAAATATTGCTCACGAGTGTCGAACTCCAAACCTCTCCAAAATAGAAACCTTATATTCCATCAAAAGCCACTAAACCAACTACCTATCATGCTAGAATTTATGCAACACTAATATTTAAACCACCTACCATCGTTTCTATGCATGTGAAGATGAGATAATACACTTTTTTGCCACTGTACTAAGAATTGTAATAATAATAATAATTGTAATAAATTAGGAGTTAGAATGGCTCAGTGGTAGCTTAATGGCTCAATAACTCATAGGTTTTAGGTTCAAAACCTAGCTATAATATTTTGCTTTTTATGTTATATTTTTTATGTATTAGATAAATTTTATTACCATATATATATATATATATATGTGTGTGTGTGTGTGTGTGTGTGTGTGTGTGTGTGTGTGTATAATTATTATTATTATTATTATTATTATTATTATTATTATTATTATTATTATTGTTGTTGTTGTTGTTGTTGTTGTTATTATTATTATTATTATTATTATTATTATTATTATTATTATTATTATTATTACTATTATTATCATTATTATTATTAATTATTATTATTATTATTACTACTACAATTAATATAATAATAATTATAATAATTAGTATTATTATAATAGTAATTATAATAATAATAATATTTATAATTATAATTATTGTCATTATAACTGTTATTTGATTTGGGCGAGAATTTTTAGTGTGAGATGAAATGTGAGCCTTTAAATTAAGTTGGAAGAATTGAGATGAAATCTGAACCGTCCTTGTGCTTTGTCAAATGAAAGATTAAAAATTGATTCTATTTTATTATATATATATATATATATATATATATATATATATATATATATAATTAAATACTTATCTCTATGAAATATTTCAAATTGTAGTTAGAGTGGGAAGATTTTTGGGATAATATTTCATTTTTCGTTTTTAATTTTTTATTGCTAGTATTTTATTCACCTTTGTATTGAATTTTAAATTTTTTTTATGAGATAATTGATTAATTCTCTTTGTGATATAGTTTAACATATTTACATCAAATATTAAAAATATTAATTAAAAAAAAATACTAAAATACTAAAAAGAATCAAATTAAAAAAAATACTAAAATTCAAAAAAAATACTAAAATGCTAAAATTTAAATTATTTTGTTAATTAATCAAAACAACAAAAATTCAAATGACATCATTAAATTACTAAAATCATAACATATTTACATCATTTACATCATAACATAACATATTATCATATTTACATATTTACATCATATTTACATCATAACATATTATATCAATTATACTAAATGATGTAAATATGATAATATGTTATGTTATGATGTAAATGATGTAAATATGTTATGATTTTAGTATTTTAATGATGTAATTTGAATTTTTATTATTTTGATTAATTAACAAAATAATTTGAATTATAGTATTTTAGTATTTTTTTGAATTTTAGTATTTTTTGAATTTGATTTTTTTTTAGTAATTTATTATTTTTTTAATTAGTATTTTTAGTATTTGATGTAAATACGTAATTAGTATTTTAGTGTCGGGTAAGTGACTTTTAGTATTTTGATATGTTATACAGCTATGGTAAATTTTTAGTATTTTGATATGTTATACAACTATGGTAAAATTTTAGTATTTGAGTAAAATTTTAGTATTTTAGTATTTGAATTTTTGTATTTTGATTAAATGATGTAAATATGTTATGATGTAAATATGATAATATGTTATGTTATGATGTAAATGATGTAAATATGTTATGATTTTAGTATTTTAATTATGTAATTTGAATTTTTGTTGTTTTGATTAATTAACAAAATAATTTGAATTTTAGTATTTTTTGAATTTGATTTTTTAAGTATTTTTTTAATTAATATTTTTAGTATTTGATGTAAATATGTAATTAGTATTTTAGTGTCGGGTAAGTGACTTTTAGTATTTTGATATGTTATACAACTATGGTAAAATTTTAGTATTTGAGTAAAATTTTAGTATTTTAGTATTTGAATTTTAGTATTTTGATTAAATGATGTAAATATGTTATGATGTAAATATGATGTAAATAATGTAAATATGATAATATATTATGTTATGATGTAAATGATGTAAATATGTATGATTTTAGTATTTTAATGATGTAATTTAAATTTTTGTCGTTTTGATTAATTAACAAAATAATTTGAATTTTAATATTTTTTTAATTTTTTTTTAGTATTTTTTTAATAAGTATTTGATGTAAATATGTAATTAGTATTTTAGTGTCGGTTAAGTGACTTTTAGTATTTTGATATGTTATACAACTATAGTAAAAATTTAGTATTTTGATATGTTATACAACTATGGTAAATTTTTAGTATTTGAGTAAAATTTTAGTATTTTAGTATTTGAATTTTAGTATTTTGATTAAATGATGTAAATATGTTATGATGTAAATATGATGTAAATGATGTAAATATGTAAATATGATAATATGTTATGTTATGATGTAAATGATGTAAATATGTTATGATTTTAATGATGTAATTTGAATTTTTGTTGTTTTGATTAATTAACAAAATAATTTGAATTTTAGTATTTTAGTATTTTTTTGAATTTTAGTATTTTTTTTAATTTGATTTTTTTTAGTATTTTAGTATTTTTTTTAATTAGTATTTTTAGTATTTGATGTAAATATGTAATTAGTATTTTTAGTATTTTAGTGTCGGTAACTGACTTTGTAATAAAAAATCCCTATAGCTTACTTGGTTTGAGCATTTGTCTAAGGAGGGTGGGATGTCTAGAGTTCAATTTTCAAGGAGAGCATTATTTTATTTTATTTTTAAAAAAATCAGCGGGCTTGCCGGGCCAATAATAATAATAACAACAACAACAACAATAATAATAATAATAATAGAAATTATAATAATAGTAATAATTATAATTATTATAATAATAAAAATAATAATTATAAGATTAGTAATAATTATTCTAATAATAATAATAAAAATTAATAATAATAGTAATAATAATAATAATAATAATAATAATAATAATAATAATAATAATAATAATAATAATAGTAAATATAACAATAATTATAGTAATAGTAATAGTAATAGTAATAATAATAAAAAATATAGCACATGAAGCATGAAAAAATTTAATAATGACTTATAAGTAAAAAAAAGTTAAAATTTAATTAATTGTCAAATACTTAATAATAACAAATGACTTATAACTTAGTTTAACCAACTTATAAATCATTGCCAAATACCCTCTAATTTAAGATATAAAGAGAAATTAATATTTGATTATAAAAAAATTTACAAGTCAAGAAAAAGGAGAATTTGAAAAATGGGAGTTAAAAAAAACTTACACATCATTGGTGCAACTTTATTATTATTATTATTATTATTATTATTATTATTATTATTATTATTATTATTATTATTATTATTATTATTATTATTATTATTATTATTATTATTATTATTATTATTATTATTATTATTATTATTATTATTATTGTAGTATATAACTTCTTGAGATTATATTAATGGTATGTAGTGAAGGAGAAAAAAGGAATATATGGGAGAAATCTTATGTTTTGATATAAATATTAATCCTTGCAAGATATTAATAGATAACTTGTGTTGATCCAACGGTCAAATGACCAAAGTTCCAAATGATAGGTCACAGGTTCGAATATGTTTCGTATTTGGACATAATTTTTAAATATTAAATACGAATATTTTTTGACAATTCTCCGAATACCAAATATGGTCTTACAAAAACATGCTTATTGGGATTATCTTAATTTAAGAAAATATTTTAATAGTCGTTACAAAAAGTTGTATAAGATATGCAACGAAAATAAAAATTGTTGCCAATGAATGTGGTCCATATTAGGCAACGAAATATAGCAACAAAAAAACTTTCGTTGCCCATGATGAGGAGATATCAAGTGGTTAGAAATTTTGCAACGAATTTCTAACGAATTTTGTTTCTAAATTTTACAACGACTTATGAATTTCATTGCAAAAAGTGAAAGCCTGACACAATATGCAACGAAGAACAAGTTTCGTTGCTAAACATACACTTTTAGCAACGACTTATAAAGTTGTTGCTTGAAAAATCGTTGCTAAAACCACATTTTTAGTAACAAAAAAACTTTCGTTACCCACGATGACGGGAAATCAAGTGGCCGAAAATTTTGCAACGAATTTCTAACGAAATTTTTTTCCACCAATGAATTAGCAACGAAATTTTGTAACGACTTATGAATTTCGTTGCAAAAAGTGAAAGCCTGACACAATCTGCAACGAAAGACAAATTTCGTTGCTAAACATATACTTTTAGCAACGACTTATAAAGTCGTTGCCCGAAAAATCGTTGCTAAAGGCCCATTTTTTTGTAGTGTGATACGAATTAGTCACGAGCCTAATCAAATTATGAAACGGTGTGGCATAATAATTGTATTGAGAACTTAAAATGTGTGTGACATATTTTATGCATCATTTAATATTTAATTTTGGTGAACAATAATAGGGTGAGGCGAACTCAAATTTGGAAGCATAAAAAATGCACTCCATTAGAATGAGGAGGACATAAATCTTCTCGTGTTCCTTTGGGGACTTAAAATATTTGCTGCTGTACTTTAGATGGCATTGTAATAATTTGAGTATGAATATTGTCGTATTATATACGTTGCAATATTTATATTGAAACTCACAGTATATGTGTCTTCGTATTTTGCACGACAGTTGTATAAATGGAGTTGTCAGTAGTGTATTTTCTGGCGACCCAAGATGGGTGATGTATACCTATTTTGGGGGTGTCACAGTTGGTATCAAAGCTTAGAGATATGATCCCTGGCTGAGATGTGAGACTAGAAATAGGAGGGAAGACACGAGTAAATCCTTCACTAGTATGACCTACCTAAGCTTAATTATTATTTAATTGCTCGGTCAGAATATATGGATAATATGTTGTATGTCAATTAACCTTTGTTTTGAAGTTGTATTTTAGAATGATATCTGAAATACAGAAAATGAGCAATGGATGAACAATGAAATAGAGGAAGTAGCCTGTGAGCTAGGATTTGAAATCTTTATCTCTTTAAACCATCAGGTACGTAAATTTCGAGGGCAAAATTTTATAAGGAGGAGAGATTGTAAGACCCCAAATTTTATAAAATGAAAGTATTCAATTTTCTTATAATTATTATTCCATTTAGTAAATGTTAAATTGATAAATGGTCAAATGAATAATTAATCGGATAAATGAGCAAATAAAGAGGAAATGAAATAATTTTTCTTATCAGTAGCCCATGTGGGCGGCTGAATTATGAGAGAATGAATTGTTGGAGACAAGTGGGAAGAAAAGAGAAAGAAACAAAAGCAGAAAGAAAGGAAGGAAGAAAATGAGGGAAAGAAGAAGTAAAATAGAAAGAAATAAAAAGAGAGGAGAAAGGAGTATGCTGGGTACTCCCACCCATTCCCACTCACGAGTGGTGGAAAATAAGGAAGAGAGAGAGAGAGAGAGAGAGAGGGAGAAGAAGAAGAAGAAGAAGAGAAATAAGAAGAAGAATTGAAGAAAAAGGTAATTTCAAAATATTGATAATTTTAGTTTTATGAATTTTATGTAAAGAGTACATGCTTATGTATGTATTGGATGATTTAAACTAGTATAAACATGAATCAAATGAGAAAAATCTAGAAATCAAAAGAAGAACAAAATATGGAAACTCGATTTTGTAAAATCCATAACTCTTTGTGTATAATGAGTTAGGAGATAAGTCATATATCAAAAGAAAGCCCTAGAAGTAAGCTAACTACAGAAATTGGAATCACCCAAAAATTTTCTGTGGATTTTTCGTGGTGACAGTTTGAGTGAAACTGGTTCGAAGGATTTATTGTCCGAAAAAATCAATTTTATTAAGCTCTATTGCGTGAGTTATAATTTTTAATCCGACTGTTGAATCGTTGTAATTTTTAGATATGTTATGCATATATAAGTTGAGTATATGTCCACAAATTTTGAACCGTTAAAGATTAACTTATGATTTGTTATGAATTTAAGGAGGTGACTGATCTAGAAATTTTGTAGCGGATTTTTTGGTAAGCCTTTCTCTCTATGATAGAGTCAGAATTTGGAAAAAAAAATTTCTACAAAATTGTAGAGAATTAAATTTTACATAAAAAAGTCATAAGATCTGTAATTTTCTGATAAAGGGCTAATTATTATGAATTATTGAAGTTTATGAGTATTGGAGTTTATAATTAATTTATCAGAAAAATTATTTGGGTTGAAATATTTTTATAGAATGCTTATAATATCATCTTAGAATTTCTGTAAAATTTTGATGAATTATTGAAAAGTAGAAGTAATTATTGTATTTTAAAACTATTTATAGTTAGTTTGAAAATAGAAGAAATTCATAGAAAATTCTAAGAATGGTGAAAAATTATAAAACTTAGTGAAAAATCTTACAATGTTATTTTATAATTTTTAGGAAGTTCTGATAAATTATTGACTAACAAAATTATTTATTGTATTTTTTAAGCTATTTATGGTTAGTTTAAAAATAGAGGAAATTCTATGAATGGTGGAAAATTATGAATTCTGCTGAAAAATATTATAATAATGTAAGATTAATATTGATGATGTTTTAAAGATATAAAAGTATGTGAAGTTAGTATTTCTATTTTGAAGCTATTAAATGATAGTTTTTATAAATAGAAATAATTATTGAAAATTGTTGGATAATCTGAAAAATATGAAAATTGTTTAGAAAGTTCAGAATACTATTTTTTTTAAATATTTTAGAGGTATTAGTAAGCTCATGAGGTGTCAGGATGTGAAAGAACAAGTAATGAATGAGTTATGATAAAAACAAAAATAATATTTTTGTTAAAGTAAAAATGGTGATAATATCATAATAGTGGATTGTCATATATGAGGTTTTATATTTCTCAAGTTTTATTATTCACTTCTAAAGTTTTGGAATATGAATAATGATTTTATGCGATAAATAAAGATAACTTGAATGAATAATGAATTATTAGTTGGTTTATGTGTTATTCGAGATAAATATGATTTGGTGTTGATCCTTTCTTTTAATAGAATTTAAATTGTTTATAGCAAGGTATTGATTTGATTCTTACGTAAGAAATCACTCAGTATTTTATTCAATAAATTATCACAGTAGTTATTGCACAGTGATTCATATTATTGATTCTTAATTACGTAAGAAGTCACTCAGTCTTTTATTCAATAATTGTCACAGTAGTTATTGCACAGTGACTCATATTATTTGATATGATATACAGATGTTTGTTCAATTATTTTCTTTTTATAAAAGTAAACTGGCAGGACATGCCGACACTCTACTTTTTCTAAAGTAGTATGGACCACAACTCTATTATTGAACAAAATTTATTAAAACGTGTACAAGTTGGTTTAATTTTCTCCATGGGACCATAAATTTAATACCATTATTATATACCTCATTTGGATATTTTGTCAAAGCGGGTGTGCTAGTTGTTTACTAAATTTTCAGTATAAATAGGTTGCTCGGTTGAGTAACTAAACACACACCATCACTACACTAAAAATATAGAATTCTTTTACTTCAATATTGTGAGTATAATATTGTGAGTATTTCTATTAAGTGCAATATTACTCCAAGTGTAGATAAGGAATGCAAACATTGTTTAAGTTGATCAATTTCACAGAAAGCAAAATCAAGTCACATGCTAAGGTAAGGGATATCATTATTGTGGTAAGAGGGTATTATTTTTATGGTAAAAGGAATATCATTTTCTTTCAAACTCCATATTATGGTAAGATATTATTATTCATTTATTCAGTTTATCATTAAATGGTGAAAAGTCCTGAAAGGATTAGAATATCCTTAATAGTTTGTAATTCATCTATTATTATGTTATTAATTTGGACTCTGGATAATTAAGTTAAAAATTACTAAGATCTATGTTATCTTATTATTCATGTTTATTCATTATATAAATTATTGTCATCATTCTCATGCTTATATTGTGTTGAAAGTCATCTTTGGCCTGTAGTGCATAGATGGACTTGGTATGATTATGACTAGGGATTATTCGGTATAATCATGACCGTAATGTTATAAATAATGTGGTAAAAGTCATCTTTAGCTCGTAGTGCATAAATGGACTTGGTATGATTATGACTATGGATTATTCGGTATAATCATGACCGTAATGTTACAAATGATGTGGTAAAAATCATCTTTGGCCTACGGTGCATAGATGGACTTGGTATGATTATGACCAGGGATTATTCGATATAATCATGACTGTAATGTTACAAATGATGTGATAAAAATCCTCTTTGGCTTACGTGCAAAGATGGACAGTTGATTGACATGATTATGACCAGGGATTATTCAGTATAATCATGACCATTGGTGAAAACATGAATATCCTTGGCCCGTAGTGCATGGATAATTCGTGGTCGTGATACTATTGAGCTGATTCTCAGCGTTATTAATTTTACAGTTGTATGTCTTAGGCTCGTATTGCAAAGATAAACTATTGATTTACCTGATTATAAATATGAATTGTGAATTTAATTATAATATGTGGTGGTTCAGGTGAAGACAGGTGATGAGAGTTCTCTTTGTCTTGGGTATAACAAAGAACTGTTGATGAGTATTACATGAATGAAATATTAACGATGGACTTTTAATCTAGAGGAGATAGTAGACATTATGTTCTGCTTAACTCTTCTAATGGATTGTTGATTCCGCTGCTATTATGGTTGAAAACTTTTATCTTCTACCATATGTTCTAAATATCTGAATTATTTTGATAATTTAATTATCTTAAGTCATTGTATTATTTACTGGGCTATTTGTGCTCACTCTTTTACTTCACCACCCCTTTCAGGTAGTAAATGTGTAGCTGGAACTAGCAGAGAGAACATGAGTATAAAGTGGTGATACGAATTAGTCACGAGCCTAATCAAATTATGAAACGGTGTGGCATAATAATTGTACTGAGAACTTAAAATGTGTGTGACATATTTTATATATCATTTAATATTTAATTTTGGTGAACAATAATAGGGTGAGGCGAACTCAAATTTGGAAGCGTCAAAAATGCACTCCATTAGAATGAGGATGACAGAAATCTTCTCGTGTTCATTTGGGGACTTGAAATATTTGCTGCTGTACTTTAGATGGCATTGTAATAATTTGAGTATGAATATTGTCGTATTATATACGTTGCAATATTTATATTGAAACTCACAGTATATGTGTCGTTGTATTTTGCACGACAGTTGTATAAATGGAGTTGTCAGTAGTGTATTTTCTGGCGACCCAAGATGTGTGATGTATACCTATTTTGGGGGCGTCACAGTACCAAAATAGGAGCTTTGACTAGCTGCTCTTTGATTGTAAGGAAGGCCTTCTGGCACTCATCATTCCATTTCATAGAGGAGTTCTTCCTTAACAAATTGAAAATAGGCTCACAGGTTGCTGTGAGTTGGGAGATGAACCTGCTAAAGAAGTTGATTCTTCCCAAAAATCCCTGTATTTCCTTCTCTATATGAGGAATGGGCATTTCCGTGATGACTTAAATTTTGGTGGGATCCAGCTCAATCCCTTTGTGGCTGACTAGGAATCCTAGCAACTTGCCTGATTTAACGCCAAAGGCGCACTTAGCTGGATTCAACTTCAAGTTATACTTACGCAACCTGTTGAAGAGTTTTTTAGATGGTCTTCCTCCCTATGGGACTTGACAATGATGTCATCCATATAGATCTCTATCTCCTTAGGCATTAAATCATGAAAAAGAGCCATTATGGCTCGCTGGTAGGTAGCTCCGGCATTGATGAGACCGAATGACAATCCTCTATAACAAAAGGTTCCCCAAGGCGTGATGAATGCAGTTTTCTCACGATCCTCCTCAGCAACCATAATTTGATAGTACCCTGCGAAGCAGTCAGCAAATGAGTACATGTCGTATTGAGCAGTATTGTCAATGAAAATGTGGATAAATGGCACGAGAAAGCTATCTTTAAGGCAAGCTTTATTCAGATCCTGGTAATCCACGCAAACTCGCAGGACTATATTTGATAGCCATCTAGGGTATGTAGACACCATGATGATGCCTGCTTAAAATTGTTTCACAATTTTCTCTTTAACCTTTAAACTCCACTCAAGTTTTAATTGCCCGAGTTTCTTCCTAACTGGCTTGAATCTCTCTTTGATGGGGAGGCGATGAATGACAATGTCAGTGGACAAACCCACCATGTCTTCATGAAACCATGCAAACACATCCTAGAATTGGGTTAATAGTGTAACCATGTCATTCCTTTGGTTTGGAGTGAGGTCTGTACCAATCTGGATTAGTTTAGGGCTTTCTAAAGTTCTGAGATTGAACGAAGTGGTTTGATTAAGGTTGGGTTTGGGTTTGTCTTTGACCCATTCTTTGATCTCCTGAGGTATCTCAATGTCCTCTTGTATTTCCATCAAGTCTGAGTCCAACTTTTCATCAAAGTTACAATCCTTGTGGAGAAAAGGCACCTTATCAGCAAGTATAGGCACATCTAAATTCAGAGTCCTGAAACAAAATATGCTTTCACTTAATATGTACTAACAAAACAACTGTAATACTGTACAGAATAGTAAGCAGTTATTATTATCTACATGGCAGAAGGAGTTTCTGCCCGTTTTACCCTTGTCGACCAATGAAAGGAGTTCTGCTCCAATTGTTAAGGGTGAAGTCCTGATGAAGTGCAGTGATGAAAGGGCTGTCATCGTCCTCCTTCTCCCGAATGATGGCCATTACGTCTGGGCAATCATCGTCTGGGGTGTATCTATTTGTATATTCATCATGGACAATGATGCGTATGTTTGACATTGTAATAACCCGAAATTTTCTATATAAATAAATAAGAAATTTTGCCTATAATTTTTTTTTATATTATTTTATTTTAAAGATGAGAATATGTGCCAAGTAATGTGTATGTATATATGTGATAAATAAAATTTATTTATTACATGAATAATTTCAAATAATTTTATTTTAGAATTATTTCTCATTATAAAGTATATTCTTATAATATTTAATTTTATTGTAGAAATGTCTTTATTATTTATTTTCTATGAAAATATGTTTCTTATATTATTTAAATAATATATGAAAGGATTATTGGAATTATTATAATTACTATTTTATTATATAAATTTTAGTTCAGATTATTAAGTTAATTATTTTAACTTAATTAATAATGTTATATATGAAAGATAAATCAGATATGGAATCTAATCCCTAATTTTGGATTTTGAACAATGAATGAGAATAATAATATTATATTAGTTATAAGATTATTTTTCAGTGTTATAAATATATATTGTATATGTGTAGCCTGATATTGGTTAGTCAATTATGGTGTATCACGACAAACTTTAATATTACTGTCATAAACCATAAATTGAAACTCAAAGTTGGAGTTTAAGGTCAGTCGGAAATGGTGTTACATGAATTATATTGCGTATTATAGAATTTCTGTTAATTAGGAAAAACCTAATTAATATTTGAAAATCCTAATTTGCTAATTAGGAACCTTAATTACAAATTTTAGAAACCCTAATTATTATTTTAGTAAATTAAATTGTTAATTTGGGAACCCTAATGATAGTAAGGAACCCTAATTATTTAAACCATAATTTCTATTAAAAACCCAAATTTTAATTAGTGTGTTTTAATTAAAGTTTTGTTACACTTTAATTTTAATTTTTCAAACTCTAGAAATTAATTGGGAAACTTTAAGATTTAAAATCTAGTGATTAAACCCTAGATTTAAGTACCTTGGACAAGAATACCCTTAAAATTGATAGCAAAATTACCATTATACCCTTTTTATCCCATTTGGTGAATTATTGCTAGAAAATCTAGCAAGATCTTGGGAAACCACCCTAATCTAGCTAGGAGCTACAATACACCAGCACATCAGCCATTATTACCATCCAAATACATTGCATCAAGTTTTATATAAGGATCAAGAGAGAGAAAGTGTCTTATTTACCCCCTTTGTACCAATACTCTCATCCTAGACCATCTCTCTCTAAGACCCACAAAAATATTTGGTGATTCAGTCCATATCTAAGTCCCCAGAACACCCAAGCACAATCATCAAAGATCAGATTCAAAATCAAGGTGTAAAAAGGTACAAAAACCCTAACTTGAAAATCATGTGATTTGATATTAGATGTTAAGTTCTTATGTTAAAACATGTTGTATGTAGTATATGTTGATGATCTGGGTTGCTAGATGTTAGATCCATAACATCTAGAGGCTCGGATTTGAAGTTTTTTAAAAAAAATATATGGAAAATTTTATTTTGTTGTCTGACAATGATTGTCAGATCTTAGAGACGTTTAATTATTTTTGTGTTTTGAAAGTTGGCAGTTGTTGTATGCTATGAGAGCTGTGAACTAGAACTTGAATCAGGGTCAGATCTAGCATAGATTGGAAGTTATTAATGGTCAAAGTCGGTTGACCGACCATGACCAAGCCTTTCTGGGTAACCCAGAACTTACCCAGATGGCTTTGACAAGACGTTCATGTCCTCAGATCTTGCTCATGTTTGTTGTTTTGTTTCTGTTGTTGTATACATGTTATAGTATGGTATATGTACTACATATTCAAGCTTTTATATAACCTAGATGACTAACATGATGGATTTAATAGACGGTCAAACTAGGTAGCCCGAGCACGTTTCTGTTTTCTGGGTAACCCAGAAAATGTATGAACACCATCTCTGACATGGTTTGACCGGAATGGATCTAGAGATTTTATTGTTGTTATGGTGTTTATATGTAATAGATCTCTTCACCTACATGTTAGCTACTCACTACAACTCTTATATCATAAAAACATCACACGAACAACATGTCTGGAAAACCCAAAAATGAAGAACAGTCTCTGACAGGATTTTCTGTAGCTTAGATTTTTCTTGTTATTGATGTTTAGGCTTTCACAGTGATCCAAATAGATACCCTGTTAGTTAGTCTACAAGGCCCGGCGTCTATCACAACTATAACATGAACTGATTGACTGTAATGAGGCCACAAAGGGCGTTGACCGACCATGACTGAAAATTCTGGGCAGCCCAGAATATGATGAACACGTTCTGACAGCTAGTTCAAAGCTTAATAACTTTTGATTGTGATGATGTATGACCTGGTTATTGGTTGTTACATGTAGTGTGACACTAATACTACAAGAAAAATGTTTTAGCTTGCCCAGAAACCTCATAGATTGGAATTTATCAATGGTCAAACTACCCAACTCGAAAACTGACTTTGAAGGCTCAAAAACACATTAGACTACACTTTCTGTCGCTAAAGACCTATAGCGACAGTTCTATTAATTTTAATTAATTTAAATTCTAAAAATCATTTAAAAATAGAAAATAACTTCTGAAAAATTACAAAAATTATTTTAAAAATTATTTTAAGTTATAGAAATTAACTTTTAATAATTTGACATATTTTTCATAAATATTAATATTTATTTGGATATTATTGGCATTTAATTTATCTAATAAATGTATTAAATAAATTAATTAAAAATAATTTTTATTGTATTAAAAATCATTTTAAATGATAATAAGGTATTTAATAATATTTTAAGTTATAAAATATAACTTTTAATATTTTGAGATAAATTTCAATAATTATTTATTATTAAAGATATTAGATTTATTTAATAATTATATTAAATAAATTAATTTAAAAATGATTTTAATATTATAAAAATTATTTTAAATGGAAATAAATAGTTTAAAAATATTTTAAGTTATAAAATATAACTTTTAATATTTAAAAGAAAATTTCATTAATAATTTAATGTTAAATGATATTAGAGTTATTTAATAATTATATTAAATAAATAGTTTTAAAATGGTTTTTTTGATTTTAAAATCATTTAAAAAGGAAATAAATGAATTAAAAATATTTTAAGTTATAATAAATGACTTTTAATATTTTGATAAATAATAAATTAATATTCTAATATTAATAGTAATTATTTAAAAATGATTTTAAATATTTTAAAATTTATTTAAGGGTAATATTAATGTTTTAAAAATACTTTGAGTTATTATAAATAATTTTAATATTTTGGCAATGGTTTCATTAATAATTTAATATTAATTAAATATTAATGATAATAGAATTAATTAATATTTAAATCATTTAATAATGATTCCAGTGTTTGAAAAATCATGATAAATTATAATAATTATTTTAAAATTATTACAAGGCAAATAAAATAATATGACTGATGTTTTTAGTTATTGAACTACAGGATATAGTTTTAGACTCGATAATTACCCGATAAAGCCGTCGGTACACCGAAATATTTCAGAAATTGATCTAGACTTATATAATTGGACTCGATAAGTGTTTGTTTGTGAATCAATGACTGCTAAAATATGTGACAATGTAATTAGGTTATGTGCTGACTGTAAATAGCAGTACTATGTGTTATGATGCATTATTCTAATCGAACGAATGATCTTATTAATGATAGGTTTTGATATAAAAGATTAATCTAAGTTGCGTAACTGTAAGCAGCTGCTCAGGCAAGTATCTGAACTATTCTTTACATTGTGCAATTATCCTAACTTTGCATTTACTTTATGCAATGGACATGAGTAAGAAAGTTTCAGAATTATATTATCATTATGGCAGATTATTAACTCTGTTGTTATCGATTATGTATCCAATCTTCGTATTCATACAAGTTCTTAAATTAGCCGATCATTGTATTACTGTAGCATTCATATATTTACTCTGTTCCTATATAGGGTTAGACAAGTGCCTCCACTTAGATAATCATTGTATTTAATCACATGTTGATACATACTTATTGATTTCGAGTATGTATGCGATGCCCCAAATTCGGGTATCTTCCAACCCGATAATTGGTGCTACACGGTACTCATAACTGTACATTAATTCTAATGAAACGACACCAAAATGTGTGCCCCAATGACAATCTTATTACATTAATAATAAATCTCGTTCCCAGGTTCTTAAACCATTACATTCTTTGTTCATCATAATATAATACATATACTTACTAGTCTATGACAAGATAAACTAATCATTCATCTTCGCCTTGTCTTTATCTCTACTAGAAACCATGGTTCGCTCGTCTTTAGCTGCATTCATATGATTCAAGTAAGAGTGAGCATAACAAGCTCAACAAGTATAACAATTTCTTTTTAAACCACATGCTTGAAACATAGGAATCATATATTTTCAATAACTGGATAATAGTTACGAAGTACTATTGATAATTCAAAATACCATTTCTTTTCCTCCAAAATGTTTTACAATGACAATATTCAGTAAAACATCAATTCAGGTCCAAGACCATGAGCGTTTCATAATTTTCTGAAAAGGACAACCCGACACTAAGTCTGTAAGTCCGGCATAGCTTACGAGCACTTCTAGGTGATCAGCCTATAGTACTCTATGTTGATTAACGCAACATCCATTAAACGTATGTACGTTTAAGTTTTGGCAACCTCGCGTGCCCATCGAATAATCGATGAAAAATACATTTATTTATTCATACTCAAGCTTACCTTGAATCCGTACCAAATACTTGGCATAGGATAGCGTTAACAGTTCTATATTGAAAGATATATAAATAAATCAATCAATCTATAAGATTAGTCTAGCCGAGTTAAAACTGGCATTGACTCTTTCTTTAAAAATCATTCATGTTTCTCATAACATGAATCATTGAAAACTTGGCTAACACGAAGGTTAGACAACGTTTAGAAAAACATGCCTTCAGCGTCTGCTACAGTATAATAACTTTTCCCTTGAGTCTTTACAGTCTCTACAATACATAACCACATAACATACCATATTAGGTCATGAATGAACATACATGGTTCCTACTGAATCTTACCCTTCTTCTCAATCTAATTATGTATTAGATTTGTTATTATGGGTTCCGGCTTTCTGTTGTTCGTTATGTCATTCTTACCAACTTCGTTCTCTTATATAACTTAACTAAAATTATTTCAGTAATACAACTTGGTTCGAGTTAATCATCCTTCCTCACGGCTTACCCATGTCCTTACATTATTAGTCGAAATTCGATCGTCAATATTTAAGTACAATTATTGCATACCGTTCACGTTTAAGCAATATTCATCAACATTTAGTTGTAACTCGCAACGTTTATTGCTATCATTGAAAAATGCTATATTAAGTTAATTAATTCATTATCAATTAACTATCTTTTCTTTCGTATTCTTAATCGTACTTACTTACTTCACAAAACTTGTTTCAAGTACTTATCTTCCTTTACGACTTATTATCATTCATCGCTTCAGTATTAATAAGTTATGTTTAATTAATCTTTCTTTCAACCTTTAGTGTATTATTTAAGGTTTAAACATTCTAAACCATGTCATTTTAGGGTTTAGTTCATTACTAATTAATTAATGTTCTTGTTTCACTTATAAACTTTCCTTACTATGAACTCCTTAAGGCTGGTGCTGCGGCGCCAGCTTCCTCTTGTTAAGCCGCGCTGCGGCGCGAGTAAGCAATAACTGAAACCTGGCCTTGGCACTGCGGCGCCATACTCAGTTCATTCGGCCGCGCTGCGGCACGAGACTTCAGTAGCTCACAGCCTTTGTGGTGCTGCGGCGTGACTTACTTTGCCTTGACTGGAGCAGCGGCGCCAGTACGCAGCACCAGAAAAATTTTGACAATTAACTTTTTATGTGAGATTCCCGGGCTCGTAACTTCTTCGTTATAAGTCCGAATTAGCTCGTTCAAGAGCCTACGGTTCACAAATTTCATACTCTACGTGTTCATGCTAGAATTTTATCTATTCGACTTCGTTTGCTAAAAATTCATCTATTAGTCCATTTTTAACGAAAACGATAAACGTTCGTGAACGTTCAACGCTCGTTTCTTCGTTCTAAGTCGAAATTCGGTCATTCTCGAGTCCGCAACTCTATAATACCAAATAAGACTTGACTCCATTGAAAACCAACATTTCCAAGCTCAATATCAAAATTCGACTTCCATTTTGAGATTTTCACGAATTCGACGATTATCGTCCAAACTCGTGAATTCCGCCAAAACTTTGTTTTTTATGATTTGTTCTTTGTTTCAAATGCATTCAATCCATCATACTAACATCTTGACATACATACTTCATTAACTTATTTACATGATAAGTTATTACTTGTTCTTTGTGATCTTATAACTTATTAAAGTATAAAATACTTATGTTTCCATTTCTCATGACTTATGTCTTTTTTTCAAATAACTTATTATGGTTCAAGACTTGTAACCATTATTCTTACTTCATCTTATCATACCAATCTCATTAATGCAAACATGTTACAAGTTGTTACAAGTTCTTTTTAAGTTCATAGCTAAAATGATTAAGAATAACTTATTCATGACTTATACGACTTATTAATACTTAAGCCCTTTGATTCAACATTCTTATCATTCCTTAGTATACATGTTCTACCATTACCTACTTCTCTAACAATAGAAGAGAAAAAGAATCATGGTTCAAGATTGCTTACCCTTTGATATCCTCTTACTAATCCTTAATCTTCTTCTTGCTTCTTAAAAATCTAACAAAGGAAGTCTAACTTTGTATGTGCTTATTCTCTCTACCAATTAAGTTGTAAAGTGTTGGAGGAAAGGAACAACCCACAACAATGAATTCAAGCTTGCTATTTATAGGAAAACCAAAGTTAGGGTATAATGGTCACTAAGCCACTTCCACCTCCTTAATCCACCTCCTTACTATTCATTACTTGCTAAGCACAACACTTATCCATTTACTTAGACCTTAAGTTTACTTACTCATCACTTAAGCACTTTGTTTGCTCACCACACTTACTTAGACTTTAAGTATACTAGCTCCCTACTTTGGATCACCCATGAGTTGCCCCATGGTTCATGCCTACCCATTGGATAATAGTTTGGGCTTAAGGTTTATTTAGTTAACTTATTCATTTTGGGCTTGCATTAAATTACTTTGGGCTTCACATTACAAACACTTGGGCTTGCACCTTAATTCTATTGGACTTTCTTATTAAATCATATTGGACTTGTACATCCCATATAATCCACAAGTCCATTCATAAATGGCTTAAAACCTTAGGACGTATTCTCTACGTATTAATCTCGTATTCTAACTTACACTTATTCATGATATATGATATACCACCATTCATACATACTCGTATAATACCTCGTATCATACTCGTATTCATTACCTCGTACAATACCTACGTATTATACGATCATTGTTTTATTTTATTAATCGCATTTAAATTCCTTCTCGTAAATCACTTTTCCTAAATGTTAGGTTTTAAGTCTGCAGGCGAAAAACTGCGTTTTCTATAACTAAAATATTATTGGATATTCCATCTCACCCCGATATTCTATCGTTACGTATTTCTCGAAAATTCAAAAATAATTCCCGAGCAGAAATGCGTGAATAGTATTTTTCAGAAAATTTCTCGAAAAGCTTTTATTTTCGTCTTAGAAATTCAAACACTTTAATTCTATCACGTAGCCAAAATACTAAGACGTTCTGACATGTCTAGGTCATAGAACAACCTTCAATTAGCTTACTCCCATAAAAAATCGATTAAATTTATTTAATCCATATAATCAAATAAAAATTTAATTCTAAAAAATCTGATTTTTCTAGGGCGTTACACTCTTCCCCCCTTATAAGGATTCTGTCCCCAGAATCTCGCCATAATTATATAAACAAATGAGGAAAAGTTTTCTTCATTTTAATCTCGAGTTCCCATAATATTGCTTCGACATTGTGGTTCTTTCATTTCACCTTCACCTTCACCGAAGGTATTATCTTGTTTCACATGACTTGTTCCTTCTTATCAATAATCTGAGTTGGAAGTTAAACATTTACTATTACGTTATCTCCCTCTTATTAGTTCTTCTTTTAGCTTGGATTTATTTGGAACTCAAATTCCTCCTTCAAAACGAGATGATACTTGATCTTCTCTTTATCCTGCATCCTCTTCTTCATTCGTAATCATTGCTACCGTATCTCGACTAATCATATGACGATTCTGTCTTGAATCAATGGAATAACAAGCAACTCTCAGCTTGAAATCCTTTTGAGCACTCTCATGGATGTAGGACATCCGTGCTATCTTCTGGTCCTTCTCCCCCAGTTCCCTACGAAGCTCATCGGCCTCTTCCTTATAGTCTCTAGCCTGTTGTGTCATAAGCACCTGCTTATCGTGCTCTGACTCAAAATCTGCTTCTGCAGACACCTTAGCTTCATGGAGATAATTAATCTCTTCACTCTGATTCTACACAACTATACTCAGTTGCACATTCCTGTCAAGCACTGCCAGATACAATGATCTCATTGCATCTGGAGGTGATGACTCTAATGTAGGTACCACCATAGTAACCGATGTTACCTCCATTCCTTCCTCCACCTCGCTAATCATATCCAATTATGATGTCTAGGCTACATCTCCCTCAGAGTAGTCTTCCTCAGAAAAATACTCCACTGTCTCCGACTCCTCCAGAATCACTATTGGTACCTCTGTCACTGGCATATGTACAGGGTCTACTCTGTTCACAAGCTCTTCGCTCCCCACGTATATATCTCTATACATCAAGCTATCGATCGACATCCTACAATAACACATAACATATTGATTAGTACATTACACACAATAGTATAAGCACCAATCACATTTAATTTATTTAGGGTTACTTTCTATCTTTTAAATCTTTCGGTACTGAGTTTCCTCAATACTTTATTAACTTATTTGACTCAAATTTACTTCCTTCGGACTTTTCCTTCCTTAACGAGGTTATTAGCCTAAGGTTCTTCCCCCCTTAAGTTTTATAACCTAATGCTCTGATACCAACCTGTGACGCCCCCAAATTCGGGTATCTTCCAACCCGACAATTGGTGCTACACGATACTCATAACTATACATTCATTCTAATGAAATGACACCAAAATGTGTGTCCCAATGACATTCTTATTACATTAATAATAATAAATCCCGTTCCCAGGTTCTTAAACCATTACATTCTTTGTTCATCATAATATAATACATATACTTACTAGTCTATGACAAGATAAACTAATCATTCATCTTCGCCTTGTCTTTATCTCTATTGGAAACCATGGTTCGATCGTCTTTAGCTACATTCATATGATTCAGGCAAGAGTGAGCATAACAAGCTTAGCAAGTATAACAATTTCTTTTTAAACCACATGCTTGAAATATAGGAATCGTATATCTTCAATAACTGGATAATAGTTACGAAGTACTATTGATAATTCAAAATACCATTTCTTTTCCTTCAAAATATTTTACAATGACAATATTCAGTAAAACATCAATTCTGGTCCAAGACCATGAGCGTTTCATAAATTCTTTGAAAAGGACAACCCGACACTAAGTCCGTAAGTCCGACATAGCTTATGAGCACTTCTAGGTGATCAGCCTATAGTACTCTATATTGATCAACACTACATCCATTAAGCGTATATACGTTTAAGTTTTGGCAACCTCGCGTGCCCATCGAATAATCGATGAAAAATACACTTGTTTATTCATACTCAAGCTTACCTTGAATCCGTACCAAATACTTGGCATAAGATAGCGTTAACAGTTCTATATTGAAAGACTTGTAAATAAATCAATTAATCTTAATATTAGTCTAGCCGAGTTAAAATTGGCATTGACTCTTTCTTTAAAAATCATTCATATTTCTCGTAACATGAATCATTGAAACTTGGCTAACACGAAGGTTAGACAAACGTTTAGAAAAACTTGCCTTCAGCGTCTGCTACATTATAATAACTTTTCCTTTGAGTCTTTACAGTCTCTGCAATACATAACCACATAACATACAATATTAGGTCATGAATGAACATATATGGTTCCAACTGAATCTTACCCTTTTTCTCAATCTAATTATGTATTAGATTTGTTATTATGGGTTCCAGCTTTCCGTTGTTCGTTATATCATTCTTACTAACTTCGTTCTCTTATATAACTTAACTGAAATTATTTCAGTAATACAACTTGGTTCGAGTTAATCATCTTTCCTCACGGCTTACCCATGTCCTTACATTATTAATTGAAATTCGATCGTCAATGGTTAAGTATAATTATTGCATACCGTTCACGTTTACGCAATATTCATCAACATTTAGTTGTAACTCGCAACGTTTATTGCTATCATTGAAAAATGCTATATTAAGTTAATTAATTCATTATCAATTAACTATCTTTTCTTTCGTATTCTTAATCGTACTTACTTACTTAACAAAACTTGTTTCAAGTACTTATCTGCCTTTACGGCTTATTATCATTCATCGCTTCAGTATTAATAAGTTATGTTCAATTAATATTTCTTTCAACCTTTAGTGTATTATTTAAGGTTTAAACATTCTAAACCATGTCATTTTAGGGTTTAGTTCATTACTAATTAATTACTGTTCTTGTTTCACTTATAAACTTTTCTTACTATGAACTCCTTAAGGCTGGCGCTGCGGCGCCAGCTTCCTCTTGTTAAGCCACGCTACGACGCGACTCAGCAACAACTGAAACCTGACCTTGGCGCTGCGGCGCCATACTCAGTTTATTCGGCCGCGCTGCGGCGTGAGACTTCAGTAGGTCACAGCCTTTGTGGTGCTGCGACGTGACTTACTTTGCCTTGACTGGCGCTGCGGTGCCAGTACTCAGCACCAAAAAAATTTTGACAGTTAACTTTTTATGTGAGATTCCCGGGCTCGTAACTTCTTCGTTATAAGTCCGAATTGGCTCGTTCAAGAGCCTATGGTTCACAAATTTCATACTCTACGTGTTCATGCAAGAATTTTATCTATTCGACTTCGTTCGCTAAAAATTCATCGATTAGTCCATTTTTAACGAAAACGATAAATGTTTGTGAACGTTCAACGCTCGTTTCTTCATTCTAAGTCAGAATTCGGTCATTCTCGAGTCTGCAACTCTATAATGCCAAATAAGACTTGACTCCATTGAAAACCAATGTTTCCAATCTCAATATCAAAATTCGACTTCCATTCTGAGATTTTCACGAATTTGACTATTATCGTCCAAACTCGTGAATTTCGTCAAAACTTTGTTTCTTATGATTTGTTCTTTGTTTCAAATGGATTCAATCCATCATACTAACATCTTGACATACATACTTCATTAACTTATTTACATGATAAGTTATTACTTGTTCTTTGTGATCTTATAACTTATTAAAGTATAAAATACTTATGTTTTCATTTCTCATGACTTATGTCTTCTTTTCATATAACTTATTATGGTTCAAGACTTCTACCCATTATTCTTGCTTCATCTTATCATACCAATCTCATTAATGCAAACATGTTACAAGTTCTTTTTAAGTTCATAGCTTAAATGATTAAGAATAGCTTATTCATGACTTATACGGCTTATTAATACTTATGCCCTTTGATTCAACATTCTTATCATTCCTTAGTATACATGTTCTACCACTACCTACTTCTCTAACAATAGAAGAGAAAAAGAATCATGGTTCAAGATTGCTTACCCTTTGATATCCTCTTGCTAATCCTTAATCTTCTTCTTGCTTCTTGAAAATCTAACAAAGGTAGTCTAACTTTATATGTGCTTATTCTCTCAACCAATTAAGTTGTAAAGTGTTGGAGGAAATGAACATCCCACAACAATGAATTCAATCTTTCTATTTATAGGAAAACCAAAGGTAGGGTATAATGGTCATTAAGCCACTTCCACCTCCTTAATCCACCTCCTTACTATTCATTACTTGCTAAGCACAACACTTATCCATTACTTAGCCCTTAAGTCTACTTGCTCATCACTTAAGCACTTTGTTTACTCACCACACTTACTTAGCCTTTAAGTATACTTGCTCCCTACTTTGGATCACCCATGGGTTGCCCCATGGTTCATGCCTACCCATTGGATAATAGTTTGGGCTTAAGGTTTAATTAGTTAGCTTATTCATTTTGGGCTTACATTAAATTACTTTGGGCTTCACATTACAAACACTTGGGCTTGCACCTTAATTCTATTGGACTTTCATATTAAATCATATTGGACTTGTACATCCCACATAATCCACAAGTCCATTCACAAATGGCTTAAAACCTTAGGACGTATTCTCTACGTATTAATCTCGTATTCTAACTCGTATACTTATTCACGATATATGATATCCCACCCTTTATACATACTCGTATAATACCTCGTACAATACCTACGTATTATACGATCATTGTTTTATTTTATTAATCGCATTCAAATTCCTTATCGTAAATCACTTTCCCTAAACGTTATGTTTTAAGTCCGCAGGCGAAAAATTGCATTTTTTATAACTGAAATATTATTGGATATTCCATCTCACCCCGATATTCTATCATTACGTATTTCTCGAAAATTCAAAAATAATTCCCGAGCAGAAATGCGTGAATAGTCTTTTTCGAAAAATTTCTCAAAAAGCTTTTATTTTTGTCTTGGAAATTCAAACACTTTAATTCTATCACATAGCCAAAATACTATGACGTTCTGACATGTCTAGGTCATAGAACGACCTTCAATTAGCTTACTCCTATAAATAATCAATTAAATTTATTTAATCCATATAATCAAATAAAAATTTAATTCTAAAAAATCTGATTTTTCTGGGGCGTTACAATGTGTACATTGACATAAAAAGCCATCTAAGCTATTTGATTTAGCTAGACATAAAAACATTGTTGAATAAGATAGACCGTTATTGTATCCAACCAGATTGTTTTGGTTCAGATTCCTGACTAAGTATGAACATCCCAAACATGAAAAAACTTTTGTGCACCTAAGGTGGATAGAGTAAACGATAATATCGTTCTGGCATGTAGTATTGATAAATACAGGGCGCATTGGGATGATCACCCTCGTGCCCGTAACTTATGACGATTTGCGGATGAAGTTCTGCTAAACCTTAGCGAAAATTAAAAACAAAGTTCATAGTCTGTCGAATGCTCTCCATTTATAGTCAGTACGTAGTTTTAAAAATTTGAGATAGATTTGATATGTTGTTATTTTTGGTTCAACTTACTTCTACAACAAATACTTCACAATTGTTGATTCGTTGTAGAAGTATTATTCAAAGAAAATATTTAATTCTTTCAGCTTATATTTATTGTTGCTATTACTTGCTGGGCAATCAAATGCTCATTCTTGCTTTAAATTTAAATGTTTTCAGCTACGCATGGTCAACCGGAATGTTCAGGCCAGAACAAGGGAGAAGGAAAGCAATCAGAATAATCTTATGTTATCTTTTGTAATAGTTAGATAGTATTAAGACAATGATATTTATTATCTATCATGTAATGTATTGTAGTAAAGGTTGCGTACTTGGGATTAGACTCTGATGTATGTAAATTAAGTTTGATATTTATATTATTGATATTATTATTAGTATCATTCCGTTCATAGAAATGGTATCGTAAAGCACCGAGTTCGGGTTTCAAGTACTTGAATTTGGGGGCGTTACAATATGGTATCAGAGCTTTAGGGTTAGAAACATTAGGTGAGATAGACCTTAGACTATAACCTTAGAACAGAGGGAAACGTTGAAAATACAAATAACTCATATAGAGTTTAAAAGGTGATGAATTGAATAAATTCATCGTTAAACAAAATAAAAGATAACTTGTATAAAATTATTAATTGTTGTGTGTATATACTACGTGTTAATCAAGATAGTTTATGTATAGATGTTAGATGGAAGAGAATTAGTATACCCTCAGATCATAAAGAAGGAGTCAACCTCTATATCCGAGCCAATATCAAAGTAAATAGCAGAAATAGAGGCTCACTTTGAAAGCAACCCTAATGAGGTGATTATGTTGGAAAATGTAGTACCTGACCCAGAAATAATAGTATAACTGATAGGTAGAATATAGTTAGAGAATATAAATTTAAGCTCGAGTTCTTTAAACTCATACTTATGGTAAGTTCATGACTCATAATTATATGAAATTTTTGAACCCCTCAGCGAATGGACGCCAAATGTCTGACTAGGACAAGTTCTTAAACTCATATGATTGTGGTAAGTTCCTGAACTTATAATATGTGGTAAGTTTGATGAACTTGGTATAGTTAAGTGATAATGAATTATTGAGGATAATAGGAATATATAGAATACTAAGCAATTGATCTTTAGTGAAGGCGTATGAAATAAGTAGTATCAGTGTTACTTGAATATGTATGATTTTATGATGCGTATACGATAAGTATGTGGGTGTAATGTAATATTCTCAACTTTTGTATAAGTTGTGGCAGCAATTCCCGACTTTTATATCACAAAGGGGATATCAGATGTTTAAAGCAGTATGTGCTACGCTATACGGTGTAAAGTATTATGAAATTAGTTAGATGAACACGATTTTATTTAATCAGATAATGCCGCCAAGACGTAAATGAAACCATAAGGCAGAAGAGCCTGTTAACAAAGCTGGAGTACAACCAAACCCGACATAAAATTTAGCGAATATGGATGCTCAAGCTATGCAGAATAGATTACCAGCCGCGGAAAATCAGTCAGATAATCGATTGACAAACTTCAAAGACTTCAAGGAAATCGAACCGCCAGGATTTGGAGGATCAACAGACCCTATAGAGATGTTTATGACAGCTAGAGTAACGGAGGGGCAAAAGACAGCTTTTGTCACCTATACGATGAAAGGAGAGGCGAATTTTTGGTGGGAAGCAAATCAAGCTAGAGCTGGAGAGGGAAGTAGTGGTAGTAGGACTGGGAAAAGGAAAAGAGATAATTTCGAGAATACCAAAAGTAGGCCAGGAGGTGGAAAGAAATAGGATGTGCAGTGTGGGAATTGCAGAAAGAATCACTTAGGAGAGTGTCTTAAGGGTAAGTCTGTGTGTTACAAGTGTGGGCAGGAGGGACATATCTCTCTCAACTGCCCCAATCCAAGGATGAACAGAGGGTGTTTCATGTGTGGATCAACGGGGCATAACGTGAAGGACTGTCTAAAAAAAGAGAATGGATGCAGGGAGTAAGACTACGGGGAAAAACAGCGAGACATTGGTGACAACGGAACCTACTTCAACAAATAAACCAACAGAATCAACCGCAAGAGTCTTCAATATGACGGTCCAGTATACCGTGGCAGTTGGGAATGCAACTCCAGGTATTAATCGTATAAATTTTATATTTGGATATACATGATTTTCCAATATATAATAAATTATTTTATAAAGAAATTTTGAAGGAGGAATTTGAGTTCTTTTAGAAATCAAACTTCCGTATAATCAGATAGACAAACTTTTTGCTGAATAGTTAAATATTTGTTCGATCAATTATGATCGAGATCTATTTGTAATGATTGCGTAAACTATGTACCCTTGTATGTATGAGTTTTAAAATGGTGATTCCGGGGATTGAATCTTTATAAGGGAGGGTGAATGTAATAACCCGATATTTTCTATATAAATAAATAAGAAATTTTGCCTATAAATTTTTTTTATATTAATTTATTTTAAAGATGAGAATATGTGCCAAGTAATGTGTATGTATATATGTGATAAATAAAATTTATTTATTACATGAATAATTTCAAATAATTTTATTTTAAAATTATTGCTCATTATAAAGTATATTCTTATAATAATTAATTTTATTGTAGAAATGTCTTTATTATTTATTTTCAATGAAAATATAATTCTTATATTATTTAAATAATATATGAAAGGATTATTGGAATTATTATAATTACTATTTTATTATATGAATTTTAGTTCAGATTATTAAGTTAATTATTTTAGCTTAATTAATGATGTTATATATGAAAGATAAATCAGATATGGAATCCAAACCCTAATTTTGGATTTTGAGCAATGAATAAGAATAATAGCATTATATTAGTTATAAGTTTATTTTTCAGTGCTATAAATATATATTGTATATGTGTAGTCTGATATTGGTTGGTCAATTATGGTGTATCACGACAAACCTTAGTATTACTGTCATAAACCATAAATTGAAACTCAAAGCTGGAGTTTATAGAATTCCTGTTAATTAGGAAGAATCTAATTAATATTTGAAAACCCTAATTTGCTAATTAGGAACCCTAATTGCAAATTTTAGAAACCCTAATTATCATTTTAGTAAATTGAATTGTTAATTTGGGAACCCAAATGTTAGGAAGGAACCCTAATTATCTAAACCCTAATTTCTATTAAAAACCCAAAATTTAATTAGTGTGTTTTAATTAAAATCTTGTTACACTTTAATTTTAATTTTTCAAACCCTAGAAATTAATTGGGAAACTTTAAGATTTAAAATCTAGTGATTAAACCCTAGATTTAAGTACCTTGGACAAGAATACCCTTAAAATTGATAGCAAAATTACCATTATACCCTTTTTGTCCCATTTGGTGAATTATTGCTAGAAAATCTAGCAAGATCTTGGCAAGCCACCCTAATCTAGCTAGGAGCTACAATACACCAGCACATCAGCCATTATTACCATCCAAATACATTGCATCAAGTTTTATATAAGGATCAAGAGAGAGAAAGTAACTATTTACCCCATTTGTACCCATACTCTCATCCTAGACCATCTCTCTTTAAAACCCACGAAAATATTTGGTGATTCAGTCCATATCTAAGTCCCCAGAACACCCAAGCACAATCATCAAAGATCAGATTCAAAATTAATGTGTAAAGAGGTACAAAAATCCTAACTTGAAAGTCATGTGATTTGATATTAGATGTTAAGTTCTTATGTTAAAACATGTTGTATGTAGTATATGTTGATGATTTGGGTTTCTAGATGTTAGATCTATAACATCTGGAGGCTCGGATTTGAAGTTTTAAAAAAAATCTGAAAAATTTTATTTTGTTGTCTGACAATGAATGTCAGACCTCAGATCTCAGCGACGTTTAATTATTTTTGTGTTTTGAAAGTTGGCAGTTGTTGTATGCTATGAGATCTGTAAATTGGAACTTGAATTAGGGTCAGATCTAGCATAGATTGGAAGTTATTAATGGTCAAAGTCGGTTGACCGACCATGACCAAACCTTTCGGGGTAACCCAGAACTTACCCAGATGGCTCTGACAAGACGTTCATGTCCTCAGATCTTACTCATGTTTGTTGTTTTGTTTCTGTTGTTGTATACATGTTATAGTATGGTATATGTACTACATATTCAAGCTTTTATATAACCTAGATGACGAACATGATGGATTTAATAGACGATCAAACTAGGTAGCCCGATCACGTTTCTGTTTTCTGGGTAACCCAGAAAACGTATGAACACCATCTCTGACATGGTTTGACCGGAATGGATCTAGAGATTTTATTGTTGTTATGATGTTTATATGTAATAGATCTCTTCACCTACATGTTAGCTACTCACTATAACTCTTATATCATAAAAACATCACACGAACAACATGTAGTGGAAGCCCAAACATGCACACTCGATCTGTTCTTCATTTCTGGAAAACCCAGAAATGAAGAACAGTCTCTGACAGGATTTTTTGTAGCTTAGATCTTTCTTGTTGTTGATGTTTAGGCTTTCATAGTGATCCAAATAGATACCCTGTTAGTTAGTCTACAAGGCTCGACGTCTAACACAACTATAACATGAACTGATTGACTGTAATGAGGCCACAAAGGGCGTTGACCGGCCATGACTGAAAATTATGGGCAGCCCAGAATATGATGAACACGTTCTGGCAGCTAGTTCAAAGCTTAATAACTTTGATTGTGATGATGTATGACCTGGTTATTGGTTGTTACATATAGTGTGACACTAGTACTACAAGAAAAATGTTTTAGCTTGCCCAGAAACCTCACAGATTGGAATTTATCAATGGTCAAACTACCAAACTTGAAAACTGACTTTGAAGGCTCAAGAACACATTAGACTACACTTTCTGACGCTAAAGCCCTATAGCGACAATTCTATTAATTTTAATTAATTTAAATTCTAAAAATCATTTATAAATAGAAAATAACTTCTGAAAAATTACAAAAATAATTTTAAAAATTATTTTAAGTTATAGAAATTAACTTTTAATAATTTTACATATTTTTCATAAATATTAATATTTATTTGGATATTATTGGTATTTAATTTATCTAATAAATGTATTAAATAAATTAATTAAAAATGATTTTTATTGTATTAAAAATCATTTTAAATGATAATAAGGTATTTAATAATTTTTTAAGTTATAAAACATAACTTTTAATATTTTGAGATAAATTTTAATAATTATTTAGTATTAAAGATATTAGATTTATTTAATACTTATATTAAATAAATTAATTTAAAAATAATTTTGATATTATAAAAATCATTTTAAATGGAAATAAAAAGTTTAAAAATATTTTAAGTTATAAAATATAACTTTTAATATTTAAAGGAAAATTTCATTAATAATTTAATGTTAAATGATATTAGAGTTATTTAATAATTGTATTAAATTAATAGTTTAAAAATGATTTTATTGATTTAAAAATCATTTAAAAAGGAAATGATTGAATTAAAAATATTTTAAGTTATAATAAATGACTTTTAATATTTTGATAAATAATAAATTAATATTCTAATATTAATAGTAATTATTTAAAAATAATTTTAAATGTTTTAAAAATCATTTAAGGGTAATATTAATGTTTTAAAAATACTTTGAGTTAGTATAAATAACTGTAATATTTTGGCAATGGTTTCATTAATAATTTAATATTAATTAAATATTAATGATAATAGAATTAGTTAATATTTAAATCATTTAATAATGATTCAAGTGTTTAAAAAATTAAGATAAATTATAATAATTATTTAAAAATTATTATAAGTTAAATAAAATAATATGACCCGATAAAGCCGTCGGTACACCGAAATATTTTAGAAATTGATCTAGGCTTATATAATTTGACTCGATTAGTGTTTGTTTGTGAACCAATGACTGCTAAAATATGTGACAATGTAATTAGGTTATGTGCTGACTGCAAATAGCAGTACTATGTGTTATGATACATTATTCTAATCGAACGAATGATCTTTTTAATGATAGGTTTCGATATAAAAGATTAATCTAAGTTGCGTAACTGTAAGCAGCAGCTCAGGCAAGTATCTGAACTATTCTTTACATTGTACTAGTATCCTAACTTTGCATTTACTTTATGCAATAGACATGAGTAAGAAAGTTTTAGAAATATATTATCATTATGCCAGATTATTAACTCTATTGTTAACGATTATGTATCCAATCTTCGTATTCATACAAGTTCTTAAATTAGCCGATCATTGTATTACTGTAGCATTCAGATATTTATTCTATTCTTATATAGGGTTAGACAAGTGTCCCTACTTGGATAATCATTATATTTAATCATATGTTGATACATACTTATTGATTTCGAGTATGTATACGTTGACATAAAAAGTCGTCTAAGCTATTTGATTCAGCTAGACATAAAAATATTGTTGAACAAGATAGAACGTTATTGTATCCAACCAGATTATTTTGGTTCAGATTCCCGACTAAGTATGAACCTCCCGAACATGGGAAAACTTTTGTGAACCTAAGGTGGATAGAGTGAACGATAATATCGTTTTGGCATGTAGTATTGATCAATACAGGGCACATTGGGATGATCACCCTCGTGCCCGTAAGTTA
Organism: Panax notoginseng; assembly: GCA_016801055.1. Taxonomy (NCBI): domain Eukaryota; kingdom Viridiplantae; phylum Streptophyta; class Magnoliopsida; order Apiales; family Araliaceae; genus Panax; species Panax notoginseng. Next base: position 139,484,782 of record CM029018.1, read on the forward strand.
TGACGATTTGCGGATGAAGTTCTGCTAAACCTTAGCGAAAATTAAAAACAAAGTTCATAGTCTGTTGAATGCTCTCCGTTTATAGGCAGTACGTAGTTTCAAAAATTTGAGAGAGATTTGATATGTTGTTATTGTTGGTTCAGCTTACTTCACAACTGTTGATTCGTTGTAGAAGTGTTATTTAAAGAAAATATTTAATTCTTTTAGCTTATATTTATTGTTGCTATTACTTACTGGGCAATCAAATGCTCATTCTTGCTTTAAATTTAAATATTTTCAGCTAAGCATGGTCAACCAGAATGTTCAAGCCAGAACAAGGGAGAAGGAAAGCAATCAGAATAATCTTATGTTATCTTTTGTAATAGTTAGACAGTATTAAGATAATGATATTTATTATCTATCATGTAATGTATTGTAGTAAAGGTTGCGTACTTGGAATTAGGCTCTGATGTATGTAAATTAAGTTTGATATTTATATTATTGTTATTATTATTAGTATTATTTCACTCATAGAAATGGTATCGTAAAACACCGAGTTCGGGTTTCAAGTACCTGAATTTGGGGTTGTTACAGACATCATCCGGGCGATGTCCTATTTACGTCTCTGTTCCTCTTCTTACACTTTTGGATCTGGAACTAGGACTTCTTTCTCTTTTATCGGTATCGGCTTGGGAAATAACATGGCCATTACATGGGCAGGCACCTTTACCGGAGACCATACAGGCTCAGGAACTATACGTAGAGATAATCGACGTACGACTGAAGCTGAAGGAATCCGTTTATGCTTTTGAGGATTCCTGCGACTAGAACTAGTAGTATAGCCTAGTCCGGCTATCCCTGTTTGACTGGGACATTGAATGGGACGCTTGATGCCCTGATTGTCTTTGCGCAACCCCTGTCCAGGTTGATATCCCAACGACATCATTTCTTCAGTGGCCGACATTACTTTGACATAAATTTGGGGAATGAGAGGTGGCTCCCCAACAGGATGGTAGTGAGTGTTGCTCACCTCTAGGGCATGAAAATTAACCGGCTCAACTTCTGAATTGAAGCTGATGAGTGGTATGTCACCTTGTTCAGGACATTCTGGATCAGCATCGACGGTGACTAGGCTGTTGTTGATAATGCATTTAAGTTGTTGGTGAAGAGTGGAGGGGACAACCCCGACCATATGAATCCACGGTCTTCCCAAAAGTAGGTTGTATCTTATATCTATTTTGAGAATGTGAAAGGACAAGCAGAATGTATGTGGATCGACTCCACTGGCAGTTCAATCTCTCCGACAGAGTTTCGTCGGGATCCATCAAAAGATTTGATAACCGTATGGCTGTTTTGGATCCGATTGAGATTGATGTTTATCTTCACCAAAGTGGCATAAGGACAAATATTCAGAGACGAACCTCCATCTATCAAGACTCCCCCACCATATATCCGAAAGATTAAACTGCAATGTGCAACAGCTTGCAATGACGGGTCCCTTCGGGAGGTATATCATCATCAGTGAAAGATATCACATTGTTGTTAAAAATGTGTTCCACCAGATGCTGAAATTTCTCAACATCTATTGACTTAGGCAGTTGCGCTTCTTCCAAAACACTGAGCAAGACCTTCATGTGATCTTCAGAAGAGAAAACTAAGTCCAGTATGAAAACTTGATGTGGAGCTCCTGTTAAGCTTAAAACCACCTCGGCTTCATTACGACCCATAGTACGGAGAAATTCTTCCACTTTCTCCATGGGAATCTTCCCCTTTGACTTGATGGTAGGCTTCATCACCTGTTGGGGAAGATACAATGGATTATCCTTCGACACTGCAGTAGTTATGTGCGATGTGGATCCTTCAGCCCATCCATAATTCCATGGAACTTTATTTAGGCTGACAATAGGATATTTTGGCCTGCATGGCAATATAATAGGCTCTAGCGTAGCCACTTTCAAAGGATTATTAACCCCCCTTAAGTTGAATTGGTTGGATTGTATGTAAGGGAGTAGCTGCATCTGTCTTAGAAGATATGACTGTTACGACTTCCTTCCACTTTATAGGAAATGCGTCCTCACTTTCTAGTATCACAACATCAACGTCTGCCATCTGCAGGACACCGCTGTCAATTAAATTATGAATAAGGTGGCGAAGTGCCCAATATTCTTCTGTGCTGTGACCGCAAGATTGGGTGTGATATTGGCACACTCCATGGAAATCAAAGCATCTTGAACGTGGGCTGATCGGAGGTAGCAGATTTATGATTCTTCCTTCATTTATCAGCATCTGCAGTATTTCTTCCATCGGTTGGCCCAGGTATGTAAATTCCCTTTTGTGGGCAAAATCCCGAAGGGCTTTAGCACTTGCTCTTTTTGCAATTTTATCCTCCTGTATTTTATTTTCTGGAGTATGTGGTGGAGTGTTCGTAACAAGAGGAAGGAGACTGGCATGCTCCTAACTAAATAATTGGTGTGTGACTTGGTGCTGATGGACCACCAGTTCTGCTAATTGGTTAAGTTGCTCACGCAGAGCATTCATTTTTCGTTCCATTGTAAACTGGAACTTTTTATAGTCCCACTTGTCAACACCATCCTTGCTGGCCTGGGAAGATCCACTATTAAAATTGGAACTCTGTCCATTACTCCAATTAATCATATTGACCATGGGGTTGATCGGGCTTGGTGACCACAATCTCACCACTATCGATCAAATCCTTGATCTTGTGTTTTAAGGTCCAACAATCTTGAGTATCATGTCCCGGTGCCCCGCCATGATAAGCACACTTCCGAGTAGCATTGAAACCCCTCCTATTTCGGGTAGGCTGGTGAAAGAAGATGAGTAATTTTCTTCTTAGTGGTCAGAAGAATGAGATTTTTCTCGAGTGAGTCCCCCAGGGGTGTGAACACTCGACTGCGTCTGACTTCTCCACCTTTAGGTAATGGAGGGTTTGAAGACTGTGCTTAAAAGGGAGTGTAATTTCTCCTTTGGATATATATATCCTGACTGCCTTTCTGACCTTGTAGTATCAAGGAAACATCCTCCTTTTTCTTTTTATGGACCCTCTAGGGTTTGTTTCCATAATTTCTGGACTGGATATGTTCTGCAACAGCTTTGAGGGCAGCTAGGTCTTGAATTTTTCCTAACTTCAATCCTATCTCAGCCATCTCCCCATGCTTAATCATTTCAGAGAATGGTTTGCCAATACCAGCTAACACCCTCTCATAGAAAGGAGCTTCCTGTATGTCTATAAAGGTCATAACAATTTCTGACTCATTCATAGAGGGAACAACTTGAGCAGCAAGGCGTCTCCACCTTTGAGCATACTCTCTAAAAGATTCATTGGTTTGTTTCCTGACTTTAGTAATTTGGTACCGGTCAAGGGCCATCTGAGGCTGGAAGCTGTACTGAGTAAGGAAGGGATAAGCTAGCTCCTCCTAGCTATGGATCTTTGAATTGTCTAATCTGGTATACCACGACCGGGCTTCTCTAGTTAGACTTTTCTGGAAGAGCTGTATTTTGAGCTTCTCGTCCTCAGCATAAGATTCGAGTTCTCCAACGAATACCTTTAGATGTGTGTAAGGATCTCCTAACCCGTCATATTTTTCAAAGTCAGGAGTCTTGAACTTTTCTGGATAATGCACACCAGGGAGCATACAAAGGTCTGCATCATGTGCTCCAATCCCTTTGATAGAATGAATGGACTCTTCCATTTGAAGGACCTTTTTTCTGATATCACCGGAGTCTAGATCTTCTTTGAGATGGGTGGTATCATGAATTTTGTTGGTCGTATCCAACTGAAGCTCAGGTACTGGAATGGCTTTATCCGGATATTGGGTTCCTCCTTGTGCAGAGGATTTAGTATGTATGGGTATCCTTGTACCCTGAGTAGATTGGTGTAGCTCTTTAAGCAGAATAGCCAAATCTGTGATTTATTTACTTAATCCGTCAAACTCTTCGTGGGAGACTGGATTAAGATTAGCCTGGTCAGATGAAGACATAATTGGTTGTAGGCTCGTGGCCTTTTTGGACTTTAACCGGGTAATAGGTCCGATTGTTTCCCTACGAAAAACTAACGTAGTATAGTTTTAGGGAATGTATAAATGTTTACATGCTATATGATGTATCCATTTTAGGAGTATTATCCTGTAACACGGATGTTAGCTGTTTATAATACAAGATAGCATGTTAATACTTTGTAAATATACGTGTGCACATATTTCTTCATATTTCCCATTACATTGACATTGATATGGAATGAAATTACAAGTAAATGAAATTACGAGTAATTTGAAATAGGAAAGTATGATACTTTCCTTCGCGTTTGGTTTATCAAAGGTTGACCTATCTTAGGCTACTCTCACGGCTTTTTGGCATGAAGGTTCCCAAATCATCGCAATTTACTCGACGGGAAGTTAATCCGGTCTTTCAACTGGAGCGAATTTGGGTGGTGCCTTTCCTGAGCCTCGTTGGAATTAGTCTTCCTACGAGTCCAGTAATCAAACACCGACAAGATAGCCTCTAATTGAGGAACCACGCAATATACATTCATATACAACGTGTCTCACCGTTTATAAAAATGATGACATGGGCGAAACACTAATATCATAAGCAGATATATTGTAAAACATTAAGTACAGTAAGTAAATGCATTCGTACACATCCATCAAATGTAAATGCAACATCCACACACAAGCATACAATAGTTTTGAAAAGCTTATAATAGCGACTTAAGTCCTCTTACTGGAGTCCCCAGCAAAGTCGCCACCGGTCGATGTCGGGATTTTATTTGTCCCTTTTCTATTCTTGTTCTTTGGTGTTCTTATGTTAGGTGGGATTTGTTTGAAAAAATAAGTTGTGAAAAGGTCCGACATTTATATGTCAACGATTGGACTGTAAGAGTCGCCAGTTGATTTTTTAAATGGTTGTACCAACACAACCGAGAAAAGGTTTGCACATTGACCCAATGATGTGTCACTGCTTAACGGATCTATGAAATCGAGATTCATTAGGGTCCGGGGACTTGCTAATGCGGAGGGAAGGTGTTAGGCACCCCCCGACATCCGTGTTGCCACGGTTACCGCCACTTTTCAAGAAACTGTTATATGAATGTGTGTGTGTGGATCAATGTGCAGTTATTTGGAAGTAGTGTTATGCCTCATTTGCACCTATATACAAAGGATTTGAATTTATATAAAAATTCAGTTTTAAACAAGATATAGCAGTGATGTTTTGTAAAAAGAGGTTTTTCAAACCCTTATGCTCAATAGTAATTGAGGCCTTTGATACTTCCATTTTATTATGTGTTTGGCTTGATTACTTTTATTTTCGAGATGTGAAGCATCTTCGAGAAAATAATGTACAAAGCAGTGCCAAGCTCCTTATGGGCATGAGAGCCATCTAAGGAAATTTGAACACTGTGCATAATTTACAAGCTGCTTACAGCTGAAAATGTCCATCACGGGAACCGAATCTAGATTCAGTAGACTGAATCTGTGATCACATGATTCCTAGGCGTGACATGATGTAGCAATTTATATAAAAAGTTGTAAATAGTTATATATATAAAAGCTGTAAATATATATATATACAGACATGATCAACCACCACGAAGCACCTCCATGGGGGATCAGAAATGTAAATATATAAAAGCGGTAAATATATATATATATATATATATATATATATATATATATATATATATATATATATAGACATGATCAACCACCATGAAGCACCTCCATGGGTGATCAAAAATGTAAATAATGCAGAAAAAACCAATTAACCACCACGAAGCACCTCCATGGGGGATTGGAAAATATAACTAAAGCAATAAAGCGATCAACCGCCTCGAAATCAACTCCAGGCGGGACAAAATGTAAATAAACCAGTAAAAGGTCACGAAGTAAACTCTAGGCCAGACTGAAATGCAAATATATATATATATATATATATATATATATATATCTATATAATATATATAATATATATATATATATATATATATATATATATATATATATATATATATATATACAAGAAGAAATAAAAGCCACGGACCGAAGTCCGGGCATACACATGCTACATGACTCTCAACGTGAAGAACTTTGCGTGCATAGTAGTGGAGAAAGGCTTTAGAAAGTGTAAGAAGGTTTACAGTGGACTGCCAAAGAAGACTTTAATAGCTTTAAAGGGATGAACACTTGGCTCCCGCCAGTAAAAATATAGCAATATAGAAGCTCACAAGTGTTTAAAATGAGAAAGCACTCAGTTTAGAGTGTGTACAGAACAAATTGGATATGGCTTTCTCGCCTTTTCTCTTCTTAAAATGGCTGCCCCAAGACCTCTATTTATAGAAGGGGGAGCCGCAGGTGCACCTGCAGCAGCCCGGGGAGCCCCGGGTTCCTCGAATCCCGTCGTCTCGAAGTACGTGCACGCATGCAACGTAATGTCCGCTCGAACTTTTAGAACTTCAATCCGGGCATCCGATCGAGGTGTATAAGACCTTTTTCGACATGTTGTTGTCGAGAGCTACACAATGACATGAGATTAGAGGTTGTATGAAGTCAGGAAGATGGGACCATGCCCTTGGTCTTCAAGCTTTAAATTCTATCTGGTGTGCTGTCTTGTGCAGTAGTCACTCGGGATTAGCGGTCTTTGGTTCTTGTAGGACATTGTTGTGTTTGTATGTATGAATGTTGAGACGGCGCAAAGTGGGATTGGGATGGAAAAATTACGATTTTGCCCCTCACCGGGGTTATCTCCGGTTTGAGCTATTTTAGCGGTCGTTGCTCAAGGTTATCTATGAGATTGGACTGCTGCAGGTGTTGACCGTCCTCAGTGTTGTTTCTGAGATGTACCTGACTTCCCGGGGTTATCTCCGGACTTGGGAAATGAGTGCCTCGGGGCCATTGCTGAGTGTTTGAAGCTGATTGCATGGGTTTGAAACAAGCATTTTCGGGGTTATCTCCAGAACGGTAACTGCAACCGCATGCCTCGGGGTTATCTTCGAGGTTGACGCTGTCTTTCCCAGTATTATTTCCGGGACTGAGAATGAGTATCTCGGGGTTATCTCCGAGATGACACGGTCTTCTCCAGTGCAATTTTTGGTATTTGAACTGCATTCCTCGGGGTTATCTCCGAGGTTGAAGCTGAAACTCCCGGTGTTGTTTTCGGGGTTGAGGTTGAAACTTCCGGTGGTATTTCTGGGACTGAGCTGGATGTCTCGGGGTTATCTTCGAGATTGTAATACTGAATATCCCAGGGTTGTCTTTGGGATTGAACTGAGTCGTCTTCCAGGGTTATCTCTGCAAGACGATTCTACCCACCTGCAATGTTAGTAACATGTATGCAGAAAATTTTGAGTGTCTATAGTCGTTGATCGTTAGGGAGGCTTATCCCTATTGTAGAATAAATAATTTTTATTTAAATAAATAAATAATTTAATTAATTTATTTAAATACGATTAGAATTGTTCTAATTGATTTATTCACAACCAGTTTAATTTGAAGAACCTAAAGGGTTATACCATAAAAGGAAGAATAATTAATTAAGAAGTTAATGGCATAATCGTAATAATATGTTAAGTGTATTTAATTTAATCAATAGTGATAGAGTAAATTAAATAGCTTAATATTTATTATTTAATATTTTGGAAATATTAAATATAAATAAGAGGAGTCTTATTAATATTATTACAATTATTATTATTTTAATTTCTAAAGGAGTTTGGAAATTAATTTAATATTAGTACTCTCATTTATTCCTAATAAGATTAGGAGATAAATTAATTAAAAGAGTTTAATTAATTATCCATAATTAGATTGGGGAGCCTAATTAATTAAAGAAGTTTAATTAATTAAATAATACTCTATTTTAATTATATTAAAATAGGTTAACTGATATCTTTATAAGAGAAGTCTTATATTAGATATCAGTGTGTGTGAAATACGTAATTCTAATTATTGGGAGAGTACACTTTTTCAATATAGATAGAAACTAGGGTTTGAGTCAATACTCCTTCTTGATTCTTCTTCTTCCTTGGTGGATCACCTCTAGAGGCCAAACGCTTAGGTGGCTGACGTTGATCAAAGGAAGGAACCAAACCCACGTATTCAAGGAGAGCACAAGGATTAGGAGTTGAACTCGTACCTGAGGAAACTTGGATCTTCAAGGGTGTTATTCTGAATCTCCTACTCTTTTATTGACTGATAATCAAAGCATAAGAATGATCTTGGTTTATGGTTTGTAAGAAAAATTTAAAAAAATGTTTTTACTTTGCTTCCGCTTATTTATGTAATTTGATTGCATGCTCTTGTTTCTAGCAAACCTAACAGTAAACATGATTGAATCAGGAAGAGCCGAAATGCGTCCAAATAGCAAGTACATACAAAGGATAGAGGAATACCCCCAAAGGAACGGAACAAATGTCCTCGCGTGGGAAAATCTGGAGGAGTGTATGACAGTGATACAAAAATTAGAGTCGATCCAGCATCAAGTTATTCTGTTGGCTAATCTGGTAGTGCGCCAACATCAGATTTACAAGGCAACTTTTTACTCAACTATCGGAAAGCCAAGAGAAAAAAGAGGTTAACCAGAATTTACGCATATACCCTCCAAGATGAGCCAGCTAAATGAAGAAGGTCAAAGTGAACTGAAAGCACAAGAAAACTTGAATGATAAAATTATAAGAAGATCTGGCCAGCAGAAAAATCGCCCGAAGGAATGTGAATTCCTAAAGAGAAAATATCAAACAACATTCCAAACACTGGCAAACCCCCAAAATCCTATGGCACCGAGAGTCGGGGAGAGAATGCGGAGAAGGGTATTCACACCTTTGGGGGACTCGTTGGAAAATGTGCTAGCACTGTTGGTTGCGCAGAAAAAGGTCATTGAGCTTCCTCCACCCGCTAATCCTAAAGGAAGGCATTATGATCTCAACAAGAGGTGTGATTATCATTTCAGAGCATCGGGACATGTGACCCAATAATGTTAGCATCTGCAATACAAAATATAGGATCTCATTGAAAATGGAGAGCTGAAGATAGAAATCCCCATGACCAGATAAGGAGAAAGGGAAATGAAGAGCTTAAGATTTCCATTTGAGACAGACAGTTCAAAGGAATTGACAGCTATAAGCACCAATCTTGGCTAAGAATAAGGTGGACTGGTCGTAATGAGGGAAGTAGTAGAGGAAACAAGAGAGTCCCCTATGGAAATTCATCCACTATACCATCAAACATCTTGTTGCCCAAATTCAGCAACCACATTCCTGATTTTACCCTCTTGGATGATGAGGAGGAAATACTGGTCCTTCCTAGTGTAGAAAAAGCCAAAAAGGAAAGTTCCTTTCGAGAAATACAACAATAGTTCGAGAAAGACTTCATAGTTAAATCCTCTTAAGCCCATAAAAAAGATGAAGGAAAAAATTAAGAAAAAGGTGGTGAAGTTGTCGAGGAAGCCAACCCATCAAGGAATTAATACTTCATTTCTTTTTACGATGGATCTAGTTTAAGCATCCTTGAGGGTTGTGCTGAATCAAGAGGCGATCAAGTTATGGTAGTAATTAAAGATATTCATGACCAAGAGGTAACCTCTATCGCGAGCCTCGAAGGCAACATAACCACTGACAACTTGACTATCAGGCCTCAGCTAGCCAGGAAGACGTAGATCCAGAGGATAAAGTTGTGAGTTCTAGGAGATGTTGGGACTATATCACTTTCTTAGCATTATGCCTTTTATTTTCCATACATATAAATATTGAAAAAAAAATCAATAAAAGAAAAATCAAATCAATCAGGTCTCAGCCAAGCGTGAACTACGACAGACCTGATCTCCCCCCATTAATGGGAGTACGTAGGCAACCATCTATGATACAGTCTAACCCCTACAAAATATCAAAAAACCTTGTCAATAGTTCAAGGATCATCAGATAAAAACTTTTCAAACAGTTCAGGCCAAGCCTGAACTGCGAAATACCTAATCTCCCCTATTAACAGGAGTACGTAGGCAGCCATCTATGGTGCGATCTAACCCTCAAAAGAAAAACCAAACACTTTACCTCTAAACCCAAAATCAAACCCAAAGACCAGTCTCAAGACACCAAATTAAACATGAAAGACCTACACCCAAGAAAAACCCTTAAGGTTAGCGACCCATGTTGAAAAGACCCAACGACAACTCAATTTCATTCCATCAAATCTCGCACAAGTCCTAGAAAGGAAGAGACAACGATACATCAAGACAACCAGCCACAGGGATGAAATGGCAATGATCATAAGATGCAACCCGTCAGTAACTCATCACTCTTGAAGTGCGATAAGACTTGATCTTCTTTGACCTATAGAAGCATATGGGCTACTGTCGTGGCAAAGTCTATCTCATACCCGACGACCTGTTCCCTAAGGAAAAGGCCATAGATTAAACCTCACAAATCAAACCCGGTTGAAGCCATCACATCACCAACCAAGTTGAGCTCTTAGATCCAATTCACTGGAGTCTAAAGGCCTCCCGACATTAATCATCAAAGTTAAAGCAACAACATAACAATATATCAAGCATGATCATTAGCAATGACCTCCAAAGAGTCGACACCCTCAATCACAAGTCTTCATCAAATTAGAAAAAAATCATCAAAGTCAACCGCACCCACAAGTCAGAACTGTTCACCATGTGGGTCATGAGGTAAAAGACTTTGGCGATCTCAGCATCTTATCAGCCCATCTATTAAACATATAACAAAGCAATTACCCCAGATGACCAAGAAAGACAGGGGCAATTTCAAAATCGGTGACAACCCGATATTGGGACCCTTATATCAAACAAGACTGGGGAAATTTCGAAAACAACGACAACTCAATACTGGGGCATTTATCAACCATCGTAAGAAGGAAAATGCACCAGTAAGTACCATCAGCATGGTCCGCCATCATCATAGGGACCTTCATATCATTTCATTGGCAATTCGATATGATCATTTGGTCTTTTCCAATCATACTTTTCTTAGAATAAATAATCCACATGTGAGGTATGACTCATTCATCTCTTTATGTGCTTTCAATCTTCATTTACATGCATTAGCGATAATATACATCTCAAGTATTCTTAGAAAAATGTTTAAAAAAAATTAAAATTTGCTTAACTTATTATGAATTGGATTAATTCTGATAAGCGTCTATCGAGCAAAAATCGCTGCAATGATTAGAGAATTAAGACTATTTAACCTTTTGATTAGACACGCCATCTTAGTTCAAAGCATTTTTTGGAGTAGAATTGACCTCATACGCATGTTTACATTTTTGCGATTGACCTGACTCTTTGTTGTGGTGTAAACTAGGGCGAAAACAATGACAACTAATGAGAAGATAAAAGATATTTAGCAAGCCTAATATCTCAAATCGTGGCCTGGGTTACTCGAGTTATTAAGCCTGAAGGGTGTCTTTACACTTGGTGCTTTAAAGCCGTCTAGTTTAGGAGTCACCAGCCCAACATTCGCTACACGGGTAACTTAGTGCCTAAGAAAACAAACATTAAGAAAAAGAATAAGGCGAGACTTGAGCAGATCCGAATCGTGGTCTAGGTTACTCGAGTAATTAAGCTAGAGGGGTGTCTTCACACCTGGTGCCCTAAAGTTGTCTAGTTTGGGAGTCACCGGCCCAACGCTCGCTACATGGGTAATTAAAGCCTAAGAAAACAAACCTTACACAAGCTCAGGCGAGGAGTAAATAGAATTGACTGCTTGACTTGTATCGAAGCGTGGCCTTTGTTACTCGAGCAAGTAAACTCGAAGGGGTGTCTTTACACCTAGTGCCCTAAAGTTGTTAGGTTTGGGAGTCATTGGTTCAAAACTCGTTAAATGGGTAACCTTGAATAGCCTAAGAAAATGAGACAAGTTATGCGAGAGAAAAAAAGAAAAATTTAGAATCTTAAAAGTCAAGGAAATGAACCCCCTGCTAAGAGTTGCATCACTCATAGTGCGTGTGTCATATGAAGTCAATTCTGTGAAGAATAACTTCTAGAGCAAAGATGATGTATCTCTGATAAAGGGAGATAAGTCTTTTGAATCTAATCCTACCCAAGAACAATGACCATTAAAATTTTCCTTGCGATTTCATAACTTATTCAATTTCATAAACTTTAACTTCAAATGCCTTATTCAAAAGATTATACTAATCCTGACAGCCCAAGCCGTCAATCTTTTGTGACACCCCCAAATTCAGGTAATTCAATCCCACAGATTTTGTGTTCACTGTCCAATTAAATCATAACTAACTACTCATAAACAAGGGAAATAAATAAACTTGCATGCTTAAATAATGAACCTCCCATTAAAGGGTTACATAATCTCAAAATAAATCCCAGGCTATCTAACCTTAAGTTCTACATCATAAATGGAATAATAGAATATAAATATAAATAAGTCTATTACATAAACTTCACAGATAAACGATAAACTAAACATCATTTAATCAAGCATTTTGCCTTTGCTCTTGCTTGTAGAAAGCTCTTCAGACTTCTTGATCTCATCTGCAATTTATTTTGTGCAAGAGTGAGCAAACAATTACCCACAAGAAGAACAATATACAATAATAGTCTATGAATGAAAATTGATTAAGCTTTCAATGGGAACGTATTCTTATCGGAACAATAAACTTTAATTTAAGAGCTACGTGTTCAAAGAAATAATGAAGTTTTAAATAAAATAACCGATATCAACATCAAAGGAATACACTGAGGGTCACAAGACCACGAGCTATGTTTGTCAAGTATTTCTACTTTAACCTTTAATAGTCTAAAAGACTATAATTATCATCTATGTCCTAGGTTAGCAAGTGTTTTAACTGTAACCTTTGACAGTCTAAACGACTATATGGACCATCATCTCGTACTCCAGATGATCAGCCCTTCGTACTATGTATTGCGGAAACATTTTAATGCTATTGCATATTGAAATTCAAGTAGGTACACTTAGAAGGGGGGGTTTGAATAAGTGTAGGCACAAACTATGTCCAACTTTTGATTAATTAAAAATTCCTTTGGATATTTAATGCAGCAAGCTGGATTCTATATCTTTGTAAGTTAAAATATGAAAACAGGATATTAAATTAATGCAACACTTTCCAAAAATATAATTCCAAGTCTTAATGTTTTATAAAGTTGATTATGATAAACCAATTTACTGAATTAGTTAACTGATATGAATGGATATAGAATGCAGGCTGCTGAATAGTTATCAGAATAATAAACCACAAAATATAATCACATAAACACTGTAATTTTTATGTGGTTCAACTACTACCCTCTAGAATAGTAGCCTAATCCACGTCCAATACCAACTAGTATTGGAGACTCACCTTTATTAAACTTTTTCAATTACAATACAAGCTCTAACAATTTGAACACCTTTGTTCCTTGTGCACCTATGCACTCTTAAACACCTATGCTTTCTTCAAACTTGATTGTAATGATGCAGTAACCCAAACAGTATTACACTTTAGAGAATATTGATTTGAATAAGAAAAGATAAGATACACACTAGAGGTCTAATAATCAAGAAATATATCACTTACCAATGCAAGGCTCTAGTATGTAATGATATGCAAGAAAAATATTACTATAGTAATTTCAAAAAGATTCCTTCAGTAGTAGCTCCATAATAGCAATCAACAACAATTTGAAGAATCACAGTTTAGCAGTATATATGTTATCTGTTTCTACATGTAATTCTTACTTTTCTTTTTGTTAGACACACTTCTTTTATAGCCAACTTATCAGAAGTTACCGTTGCTAATTTGTCAATTTGTAAGATGACCGTTTTGGGTCACAGTGCATAATTCGCGTATACTGAGATAACACCCAAATATTATGCCAAAGATCAAGACTCTTTCTTGTTATTCATTTACGTAAGACACTGTCATGATCATCATGAGATATAGTAGCATAAGTGTTAAGAGAGAAGACTTGTCCTGATTTAGTGCGTATCACGTGATAGTGTATCTCATAGATTTTATCCCATCTTGCTATATGTCAATAACCTGATCAAATGTCATGCAATCAAATTATACAGTTGTTTAAAATTAACACGTCTAAAGATTACCATATCAGTTTGTTAAGTACGTGGATCAAGGATTTTAATGCCTTTCCATATATATGACGCATGATCCATGATATATGTTTAACCAGTTATTTAAGTTACCACACAGTAACCCAATTGATTGCTAGAAATCAATATCTTAGTTACAAAACAAGATCCTTTTGATTTATTTCCATATGTGACTTTACCATAGATTTTGATCGGTAGAAATATCCAGTATCATGAGTTCATTACTTCCCTTAACATATGGTATATGATTTATGGTGTATAACTATTCTTACCACGTTACCATATTTAGTTTAACCAGAGGAGAATTCTTTAATTCATGAAGCACGGCTAGACCACTGATTATTCCATGATTTTAGTGAATTTATTTAATGATATTAGAATATGCTCATATATGTATATGTGAGATGCACATGCCCTAAAGCCTTGTATTGGAAAGAAATAGATGCTAATATCTTACATATCTTTCCTAGGATACAATCCGCCTTTCATGCTCCAAAGAACTCTTGTCTTTGTATTTTCCACCTTGATGTTCCTATAATTCCATATCTTTCCCTGAAATTTCATAGAGCATAATTAGAGGAATAATATGGTCATCATCAAAATATTTTGGTAGGAGTATGACATAAGTCAACACATATCTCTAAAATAATCCCTTTATATAGGGTTGTTCATCTCAGCTTTAATCATCAGGTTCCGTACCAAATGAAATTTGGTTTGGAATTAGTTTCAAAGGAATTCTAGATCTTTAGAACGCTCATCAACCAAGTGCTGGTTGAATCAAATAGGGAATATTAACTATTCAAGAGTTTGATTACAATATCATCATGAACAAAGTATGTCAACGAATTACTAAGAGATAGAGTCTCAATGGTATATAAATGAACAAGTACTAATCATCGAATCCATGCTTATGTTTCAACAACTGATAGAGTTTCAATAATTCACAACTAAGTAAATTACATTTATCGAAGTAGTGCTTTCAGAAAGAATTAGAAAACGTATTTAAGAACATAAACTTTGAGTCAAGTCAAGAAATCTCGCTTAAAGTATAAGAAGTAAAGGTTAGATAATTTGCTTAATGAAAAGTGAGTTTTGGAAACTTGCGTAACAAAAGACTAAGGTTTGAAAACTTGCTCAATTGAATAATAGATTCAAGAAACTTGCATAACGTAAAAGTAAGGTTAGGAGACTTGCATAAGTATAACAAAATAACGATGAAAAGATAACCTTGCTGAATAATAAAGTAACAAAGGTTAGGGAACTTACATCATGCATTAGCTATAAAATTTACAATTCACGTTCACCTACATATACCATCATAACATTAATTAATTATAATACCACTAACATCATTGTCTTCTCTTTTCACTTATCTTTATAGCTCTCAGCTATAAATCTAATTGTATTAGCCACATAACACAAGTCTTAGTTCACAAACACATTATACACCCTACGGACAACAAGTTTAAGTCTTCACATGCAATTTGTTAACTCACAACTTAAAACCATCATACACTTGCTAACAATCTGTTTTAACGTCTCATTATATGGTTAACATGATCATTAGATGAGATTAGATTAACACCCCTAGAAGTTGTACATTTAAATAACCATTTATAGGCCATTCTGCCAAGTGGCAATGCAGCTCCACCATTTGAACTAAAAATTGGCATTGTAGCTCAATTTTTATGCTTGAGTCTGGCGCTGCAGCTTAGCATTAGCGCTGCAGTTTAGATCTGGCGCTGTGGCACCAAATTTACACTTAGAACATGCACCGCGGAGCTGCAGAGCAGATTTAGTTGTTGCAGTTCGCGAAGAACACAACCAAGAACCCAAAAACTCCAACTTCTTCATCCATACAACAATTTAATCATACCCAGAAGTTATAAACTTCATATAATCGAGACCCAATATGTAAAAAATATTATAACAACAAAAACATCATTAAACAACCAATTCATGCTATTTCACATATTTTGACATCCTTAGCGTAATCATACACTATAGGTTCGTTTCTTAACCAAATTAGTTGGTTTGACTTGCATTCTTTTTGTTTCTTAACGTATTAACACAATCTACTATCAATTTGCATATTATTACATGTTTAATCCACCAATTTTAACTCCAAAGTAACCTTTATTGTACATATATTAACCAAAAACTCAAGTTCATCTTTTAAAACATGATTTCATGGATTAAAGCATACTAAAATCTCTTATAGATGATAACTAACATATTACAATCAACTATTAACACACATAACTCGTTCCTTAACAAATTAGCTCTAGAAATTCACCTTTTTCCATGAAAACTCAAGAACATGAAAAATAAGATTTATAACTTGGATTTTTACCTTTGATTAATGTTTAAACGTTGCTAGATGATAGAAATCTCCTTCTAAGCTTACTTAGACAATTAAGATGGTTATATTTGAACTCCTTCTTCCTTTGATTCTCAAAACGTCCCCTCTCCAAACTCACAAGCTCACTTTTCTCTCAAATTTCTCTATGTTTTCTATTCTTAGGTTTAGGGAAGAAAAACATGTAAAATAAAACTGACGTAACATTACGCACACTTAACCCACTCACCAGTTATATAAAACACATGTTCTGTCAGTTAAGTAATCACAAGGTCATAAGACCTTGTTTGGTTTGCTCTCTTTTAACACCTTCTAATTTATTTTAATCTTTTGTTTATTATATATAGTTCCCTTGTCACACCTTTTAATCAAATTCTAACATTAAATTAAAATAACTTAAATTTCTAAGAAATAAAATCACACATTATTATTATAATTATAATTTCCATTTAATCAATATCAATTCTCTAATTCAATTATTAAATTAAATTAGACTATCACCATCACACTATAATGCAGTTATTTAACAATTCACTTATCATTTAATTTAATTTTTTAAAAATTAAATTAAAAATCAAACTATAAAATTATTTAACATCAATTAAATTAATATAGCACACTTAATTAAATTACTGCACAACAACTTTCATCAATTATTTATTTAATCATCAATAAATAAACCAACAAAAATATTTATTTAATTCGATATATATTTTTAATTAATACAAAATTCTCATTCGTTACATCATTCCCTCCTTAAAAGGATTATGTCCCCAGAATCGCAATAAAAATTTGAAATAAATAACTGAGGACATATTATTATTATTATTATTATTATTATTATTATTATTATTATTATTATTATTATTATTATTATTATTATTATTATTATTATTATTATTCATCTCGTCCACAAGTTCCCACATAGTTTATTCAGCATTGTGGTTCCTCCAGATTACCTTAACAGAAGGTATTACTTTATTTCTGAGTACTTGCTCTTTCCTGTCAACTATCTAAGTAGGAACTTCTTAGTAAGTTAAGTCTTTGAAATTGCAATAGTTCATAGTCTATGACATGTTTGTAATCAGGTTCGTAAGGTCATAGCACTAAAACATTAAAAACATTTCAAACACTCTAATTATAGAGGTAAGGCTACCTCATAAACCACCTCTCCCACTCTTCGCAACATATAAAAACTAAAAACCTCGGATTTAGCTTTCCCTTCCTATTAATTTTTTTTTCTTTAAGTGAGATATTCTCAAGACAACAAAGCTAAGTACTACAAATTCTCACTTCCGACAATGCAAGTCCACATAACTCTTCTGTTCCTCTTGATCAGCTGACAATCTTATTCTTATGACTTGGCGATCTTCGCAGTTTGCTATCCCACCTTAAGCCTTAGCAATCGACATTCTCCATCGTCATCGTTTTGCTCCTCCTTCCGTATAACACTTCCTTCGCTAACGTATCAATGCTTTGCGTGATAACTAACGTTGCAGGCGTATGGCTTGTCCTTTCATTCTGCCCATTGGTTTGTAAACGGTATAACATGTTAATTCTCAACTGCATTCCTATACACTTTTGCAACTTTTCCAAAAATTCAAGTGGATCTCGATCCGTCGCGATTGATACTAAAACACCATGCCTTGTGTGACGCCCCTAAAATTAGGTATACATCACCCATCTTGGGTCGTCAGATACATGGTACAGAATACAAATACAACTTACTAATACAACTGTCGTGTACAATACGACAAAACATAACTGTGAGTTTGAATACAATTATTGTCTACTAGAGACTATACAAACTCAAAAGGAGTCCTCATTACAATTATTGTCACACTATTTAACAGAATAGTGAGGACTACTAATACTATCATCTGGTCCATCACTCCGTTCCCCGACTCGTCCCAGCTATATTCTCATTTCCTGAAGAGAATAGTGAAAGAAAGGGTGAGCTCAACTAGCCCAGTAAGAAATATTATGACTAAGATAATGCAGAATAAATTATCACTAGCCTTCAACAGTGTTAAACTGATAAAATATAACGAACATCAAGTTTAACAGTAGCGGAACAAGCAATCCATTAAAAGAGTCAAGTAGAGAATAAAATCTACTATCTTCTATGATTTAAAAGGTTTTTCAACACTGTTATCGCTGGGACTCAGCTTAACAAAATAATCCACATCATCGAATCACCCCTGCACTACGGCCAAGGATATTCTTTAGTATCACGACCACAATTATCCATGCACTACGGGCCAAGAATATTTGTGTATTCACTAATGGTCATGATCATGCCAACAACTGTCTATCAATGCACTACGGGCCAATGAGGACTTTTACCATAACATTTGTAACATTACGGTCATGATTATACCGAATAATCCTTGGTCATAATTATACCAAGTCCATCTATGTACTACAGGTCACAGATAACTTTCAACATTTTATAAACATGAGGATGATGACAATGATATAAGAATTTAATAAAACAAGTTCAAGAATTAATTTATCCAAGAATTAACAACGTCCAAATTGTCAACATGATATTGCTTTGTGGAGTAAAATTCAAGAATGCTTAGAAGAATATTTTCATGAAAAGATACTGGATGAACCGCAATTATCAAGGATATTCCACTAATTTCATGGAGTATAGAAGTTAAAACTTAACCAACTGAGTATAATAAAGAATGGAATAACAAAAGAAATCACCCGGCATGCGATAGACCGCACAGACAGGTTATTCTAACAGAATAATAAATAATGGAACCAGGTCCGGCGTAAACGCACAGACAGGATATTCCGACAGAATAATAAATAATGGAACCAGGTCCGGCGTAAACGCATAGACAAGATATTCCGACAGAATAATAAATAATGGAACCAGGTCCGGTGTAAAACACACAGACAGGATGTTCCAACAGAATAATAACAAGATGGAACCAGGTCCGGTGTAAAACACACAGATAGGATGTTCCAACAGAATAATAATAAAAACGGAACCAGGTCCGGTGTAAAACACACAGACAGGATGTTCCAACAGAATAATAGAAGAATGTTACCAAGTATAGGGTAGACCGCGTATACAGGTTATTCCAACAGAATAATAAGAAATGGAATAATAAAAGTTCTCTTCATGAATAAGAAAGAATAACACCCCTTACCGTTTTAAAGAAGAACTGAAATAAGAAAGTAATTAAGTAGCAGAATACTTTTCTTCTCTCTCTTTCTATAGTTTCTCTCTCTAGAGTTCAGTGAATTCGTAAGAAATAATGAAGGAATGAGCTGCTATTTAATCTGACGGTTCATATTTAAAGAAAAATCTTTTAAATAAAATATAATATATTCTATTTGTAGAATAACTTTAATAAAGTATTCTGTTTTATATAAAAAGATGTTTCTGTTTTATTACGTTAATAATACGAATAAAACAAAACTTCATTATCGCTAAATATTTCACATAAGCATTAATAATTAATACCGTGTGCTACTATGCAACCACACGTGTTACTGTACTTTTACTACCGAGTAGTTCAACAGTATCAATGGTAAAACTTCCGCCGTTATTTTTAATAAAATATTTTTGTCGTTTTCTCAATCCGACAATAATTTCGTTGTGGGGTCCACCAATGATTGTGCCGTTGTACGAATATTTTCTATTATAACGAATATTTATCGACCAATCGAATATTATATAACAACTTGAGTACTTTGCAAAATTTATAAATATTACCCACAACTATAACATTATATCAAATTAACTCCATAATATTCAAAAATGATATTTATAGAAAATTTATCTTTATTTATAAAAGTTGGGGTCTTACAACCTCCCCTTCTTATGAAATTTCGCCTTCGAAATTAGGGTACATACCTGGTATGTCGAAGAGGTAAGGATACCTTGATTTCATTTCAGATTCTAATTCCCAAGTCATTTCCTCAACATCGTGGTTTCTCCACAAAACTTTGACTTGAGGTATAACCTTGGAGCGTAGAATATGTTCCTTCTTATCCAAGATTTGAACAGGAACTTCTTCATACTTCAAATCTTCTGCTATTTCGTCCGGTTCTAACTCAATAATGTGGTTCGGGTCTTCCACATATTTACGTAACATGGATATATGAAAATCGTTATGAACACGAGACATACTTGGCGGTAAAGCGAGTCTATAAGCCACAGTTCCTACTCGATCGAGGATTAAAAATGGACCGATGAATCGAGGATTGAGCTTTCCTCTCTTTTCAAATCTCGTAACTCCTTTCCATGGAGCAACACATAAGAACACATGATCTCCTATATCAAATTCCACGTCCTTTCGATGAAGATCAGCATAACTCTTTTGTCGATCTTGTGAGGTTTTTATACGTTGTCGGATCGCTTGAATCTTTTCTGTAGTCATACGTACCAACTACGGTCCCAACAACGTTGCTTCACCCACCTCATCCCAGCATATTGGAGAACGACATTTTCTTCCATACAATGCTTCGAATGGAGCCATGCCAATACTTGCTTGATAACTGTTGTTGTAGGAAAACTCCACCAATGGTAAGAACTTGTCCCAACTTCCCTTGAAGTCAAGGACACAGAGTCTTAATAAATCTTCTAGAGTTTGAATAGTCCTCTCTGATTGTCCGTCCGTCTGAGGATGATATGCCGAACTAAATCGTAAATCCCTGCCCATAGCTTTTTGTAAACTAACCTAAAATCGTGAAGAGAATCTTGGGTCTCGATCAGAAATTATGGATACTGGCATACCATGCAGTCTTACAATCTCGTTTATGTACATACGAGCAAGACGTTCAAGTGTATAAGTTTCTCGTATCGGTAAGAAATGAGCAGACTTGGTCAATTTATCAACAATGACCCAAATCACATCTATACCTTGAGAAACCTTAGGAAGACCGATAACGAAATTCATGGTAATGTGCTCCCACTTCCATTCTGGAATTTCAAGTGGTTGCAATGGACCTTTTGGTACTTGATGCTCCGCTTTGACTCGTTGACAAGTTAGACACCTTGAGATAAACAGCGCTATCTCTCGCTTCATATTGCTCCACCAAAATGTATGACGAAGATCATGATACATTTTGGTACTCCCAGGATGGATTGCAAACGGTGTGTTGTGCGCCTCCATCATGATTTCATACTTTAAATCAGGGTTGTTAGGAACACAAAAAATCTGGAGTTGACTCGAAGTATTCCTTCTTCATCGATTCTTGCTTCCGGCATAGCACCTTCTTGTACTTTCTTCCTCATACGCATCAGCTCCAGGTCTGTAGCTTGAGCAACTTTAACTTTATCGATTAAAGTTGGTTTTACTCGTATATTCGCCATCATCACATGGGTCCCTGGAGTCTTTAACTCTATCTCCATCCTTTGCAAGTCACACAAAATGGGCCTTTGTGTTGACAATATCGCACTCGTACTTGCATATGATCTTCTACTCAATGCGTCAGCTACCACGTTCGCTTTTCCAAGATGGTATTGAATGGTATGATCATAATCTTTCAACAGTTCAAGCCAACGTCGTTATCGCATGTTGAGTTTCTTTTTGAGTGAAGAAATATTTGAGACTTTTATGATCCGTAAAGATCTCCACCTTCTCCCCATACAAGTAATGCCTCCAAATTTTAAGTGCAATGATAACAGCTGCCAACTCTAGATCATGAGTAGGATAATTCCTCTCATATTCCTTGAGTTGTCTTGATGCATAGGCTATGACTTTTCCATGTTGCATGAGAACGCATCCCAACCCTTTGCTCGAAGCATCACTGTAGATGAAAAATCCCTCCGAGCCAGATGGTATTGTTAGAATAGGTGCTGAAATGAGTCTCCTCTTGAGTTCTTGAAAACTCTTCTCACATTCTTTGCTCCAACCGAACTTTGTATCTTTCCGAGTTAACTGAGTTAATGGAGTAGCGATTCGAGAAAATCCTTCCACGAATCTCCGATAATAACCAGCTAAACCAAGAAAGCTACGTACTTCGGTCACTAATTTAAGTTTCTCCCAGCTTTGAATAGCTTCAATCTTTGTCGGGTCAACAGATATTCCACGACTTGATACTACGTGCCCAAGGAATGCTACCTCCTCCAGCCAGAACTCGCATTTCTTCAACTTGGCATAAAGTTTGTATTCACGAAGCTTTTGGAGTACCAGCCTCAAGTGTTGCTCATGATCTTCACGGCTTTTGGAATAAATTAGGATGTCATCAATAAAGACGACCACAAAGTGATTCAAAAATTCTTTGAATACCCGGTTCATCATATCCATGAAGGCAGCAGGAGCATTAGTCAATCCAAAGGACATGACTAGGAATTCATAATGCTCGTACCGAGTTCTGAAAGCCGTCTTTGGAATATCCTCAGTTCTAACCTTCAGCTGATGATATCCAGAACGAAGATCGATCTTTGAAAAGAATTGTGCTTCTTGCAATTTGTCAAACAGGTCATCAATACGTGGCAATGGGTACCTGTTTTTGATGGTGACGTGATTCAACTCCCGATAATCAATACAAAGTCGCATACTTCCATCTTTCTTCTTCAGGAATAGAACAGGAGCACCCCAAGGAGAAGTACTAGGACGAATAAAGCCAATGTCTAACAATTCCTGCAGTTGGATCTTTAACTCCTGAAGTTCAATAGGAGCCATTCGATATGGGGCTTTGGAAATGGGTTTTATACCGGGTTCAAGGTCAATACAAAATTCAATTTCACGCTCTAGGGGCAGGCCAGGAAGTTCTTCAGGGAATACGTCAGGAAATTTATTAACAATAGAAATATCATTCAAAACTGACGTATTTTTGTTTAGATCCGTGACATGAGCTAAGAAAGCTTGACATCCGTTTTTCAATAAACGAATAGCTTTATGGTTTGAGATTACAGCGATTGATTTTAATGGTTTGGTTGCTTGAATTCGCATAATAGGTCGATTAGGAATATGAAAGCTAACAACCTTACGAAAATAATTAATTTTTGCATGATGAGTAGTTAACCAATCAATCCCTAGAATCACATCAAATGCAAGTATTTTTAATGAAATAAGATTGACAGGTAATGTGTGGGTACCAATTTGAACCAAATAAGACTTATAAACTGTGGATGTAATGAAGGTTTCTCCCAATGGAGTTTCAACAGATAAGTCAAAGTCTAATTTCTCTGGAGTCAAATTTAATCGATGAGCGCAAGTAGGAGAAATAAAAGAATGGGTAGAACCGGTATCAAATAAAGTATAGACTTCGTTAGAGTTTATGATAAGCTTACCCGTGATGACCTCATTCGGGTTCCTTACTTTCTGGGAGGTCACAACAAACGCTCTCCCTTGCACTACCGATTTTGACTTTTCTGGGACGGCCTTTGGTGTCTCCATCCTGGCTGAACTTATTTTTGGTAAACGACAAAATTGAGCTAAATGACCTTCTCTTCCACAATTATAACATGCTTTAGACGGCATCGCGCAGTTTGGACTGATGTGCCCCTCCCCTCCACATTTGAAACATATGATAGGTGGTCGTTCTCCTTCCTTAACAACGGGTGCTGGTGCTGACGTCTTTCCATCATTGTTGAATCTCTTCTTCTTGAAATGACCATTCTTATTATTTTGGCCCTGATTACCACCGAAGTGGTTACCATTTCTGGCATGTTGATTCCTTCCACGCTTGTGGTCACCACTTCGATGACTGCTCTCACTGGTATTATCATTTTGCCGACTGCTCTCTTTTGGTTGCGTTGACTCATTATCGCGCTCCATTAACTGAGCCCTATTCACAACATTTGAATACAAACATAGTTTATGAGAAATAAGATGTTGACGTATCTCAGGTTTCAAACCTCGCAAAAACATTCGCGTCATTCGCTCTTCATTATCCACCAAGTGGGACGCAAACCGGGATAACTCAGCAAATTTAGCCTCATACTGTGACACGATCATATTATTCTACTCCAATTTGATGAACTCCACCTCCTTCATGTGACGAACACTTTCGGGAAAGTATTTGTCATTGAACAGCTCTTGGAACTTCTCCCAAGACATCTTCAGTGCGGCAGGTTGAGTACGCTTATCGATTCCCACCAGTAATCTGCCTCTCCTCGCAACATAAAGGCGGCAAAGGGAACCTTTTGCTCCTCGGAGCATCCCAAGACATCAAATATCTTGGTGATATGCTTTATCCATGTTTCTGCTATAAGTGGTTTTGGCTCTCCCTTAAACTCCGGTGGTCCCAGCTCCTTGAACTGTTTAGCGGTGACAGTCCGAGAGTTTTCAGTGTTTCCACCTACATTTTGGACAGGAGCCGCTTTCGCCTGCTGTTGCATGAACTGCATAAAGCTTCTGAACATTCCATCATTCATCATCTGGTCAGTGTTGTTGTTTGCATGAGGATTGTCACCTTCCTGATGCACATTATCCTAATTATTGATATGTGGTGAATCAACAGTCGCCTGTGCTCCATTGCTATTCTCAACATTCTCAGATGCCATTTTCAGATACTGCCACAAAAATAAAAGTTAATTGATATGTCATATATTATCCTTATATTCTGACCGACCAATTAAATACCATGCAAATAAACTTAGGCAGGTCATACTAGCGAAGGAATTCCACGTCTCTCCCCTCCTAGTTCTATTCTCACATCTTAGCCAGGGATCATATCCTTAAGCTCTGATACCAACTGTGACGCCCCCAAAATTAGGTATACATCACCCATCTTGGGTCGTCAGATACATGGTACAGAATACAAATACAACTTACTAATACAACTGTCGTGTACAATACGACAAAACATAACTATGAGTTTGAATACAATTATTGTCTACTAGAGACTATACAAACTCAAAAGGAGTCCTCATTACAATTATTGTCACACTATTTAACAGAATAGTGAGGACTACTAATACTATCATCTGGTCCATCACTCCGTTCCCCGACTCGTCCCAGCTATATTCTCATTTCCTGAAGAGAATAGTGAAAGAAAGGGTGAGCTCAACTAGCCCAGTAAGAAATATTATGACTAAGATAATGCAGAATAAATTATCACTAGCCTTCAACAGTGTTAAACTGATAAAATATAACGAACATCAAGTTTAACAGTAGCGGAACAAGCAATCCATTAAAAGAGTCAAGTAGAGAATAAAATCTACTATCTTCTATGATTTAAAAGGTTTTTCAACACTGTTATCGCTGGGACTCAGCTTAACAAAATAATCCACATCATCGAATCACCCCTGCACTACGGTCAAGGATATTCTTTAGTATCACGACCACAATTATCCATGCACTACGGGCCAAGAATATTTGTGTATTCATTAATGATCATGATCATGCCAACAACTGTCCATCAATGCACTACGGGCCAATGAGGACTTTTACCACATCATTTGTAACATTACGGTCATGATTATACCGAATAATCCTTGGTCATAATCATACCAAGTCTATCTATGCACTACATGTCACAGATGACTTTCAACATTTTATAAACATGAGGATGATGACAATGATATAAGAATTCAATAAAACAAGTTCAAGAATTAATTTATCCAAGAATTAACAACGTCCAAATTGTCAACATGATACTGCTTTGTGGAGTAAAATTCAAGAATGCTTAGAAGAATATTTTGATGAAAAGATACTGGATGAACCGCAATTATCAAGGATATTCCACTAATTTCATGGAGTATAGAAGTTAAAACTTAACCAACTGAGTATAATAAAGAATGGAATAACAAAAGAAATCTCCCGGCATGCGATAGACCGCACAGACATGTTATTCTAACAGAATAATAAATAATGGAACCAGGTCCGGCGTAAACGCACAGACAGGATATTCCGACAGAATAATAAATAATGGAACCAGGTCCGGCGTAAACGCATAGACAGGATATTCAGACAGAATAATAAATAATGGAACCAGGTCCGGTGTAAAACACACAGACATGATGTTCCAACAGAATAATAACAAGACGGAACCAGGTCCGGTGTAAAACACACAGACATGATATTCTAACAGAATAATAATAAAAACGGAACCAGGTCCGGTGTTAAACACACAGACATGATGTTCCAACAGAATAATAGAAGAATGTCACCAAGTATAGGGTAGACCGCGTATACAGGTTATTCCAACAGAATAATAAGAAATGAAATAACAAAAGTTCTATTCATGAATAAGAAAGAATAACACCCCTTACCGTTTTAAAGAAGAACTGAAATAAGAAAGTAGTTAAGTAGCAGAATACTTTTCTTCTCTCTCTCTATAGTTTCTCTCTCTAGAGTTCAGTGAATTCGTAAAAAATAATGAAGGAATGAGCTGCTATTTATAGAAAAATGAAATGCATAGTAACTAATCCATGAACGGTCCAGATTGATTACTTTAATCTGACGGTCCATATTTAAAGAAAAATCTTTTAAATAAAATATAATATATTCTATTTATAGAATAACTTTAATAAAGTATTCTGTTTTACATAAAAAGATTTTTCTGTTTTATTACGTTAATAATACGAATAAAACAAAACTTCATTATCGCTAAATAATTCATATTATTAACTGACAATAATTGAATCAAACTGAGTGACTTCTCACATAAGCATTAATAATCAATACCGTGTGCTACTATGCAACCACACGTGTTACTGTACTTTTACTACCGAGTAGTTCAACAGTATCAATGGTAAAACTTTCGCCGTTATTTTTAATAAAATATTTTTGTCGTTTTCTCAATCCGACAATAATTCTGTTGTGGGGTCCACCAATGATTGTGCCGTTGTACGAATATTCCCTGTTAAAACGAATATTTCCCGACCAATCGAATATTATATAACAACTTGCGTACTTTGCAAAATTTATAAATATTGCCCACAACTATAACATTATATCAAATTAACTCCATAATATTCAAAAATGATATTTATAGAAAATCCATCTTTATTTATAAAAGTTGGGGTCTTACACCTTGACAAATTCTTGACATATAATTTCACCAACTGATCGATAAAAATTACATCGATTTTGATCTACCATTAAATTTATCGTCATATTATGCCACAACAATTGTTGTCGAATGTTGTAATATATTTCCAAGCTCTGAATATATCGAATTATGAGTTTTATGCTCAACTTCATCTCCAATTCCCGACACTGGCGAAACCTAGTTTCTTTCTTTGAATCCCAACAACCTTTCGATATTGATCTTGAATTTGACATCCTCCCCCTCATATTAAAGTTGCACTTCCTTTACTCTGTCCAGCAAAGTTGAACGGTTTTCCATCTAAACAGCTTCCCCTCTGACTTTTTCAAACATCTTACCTCCAACCACAACTTAACCATTTCTATTATAAACCCATCTTGCGCAGTTAACTAAAATAACTCCTACCTTTCTATTTAAGACGTCGGCAACCACATTCGTTTAGGATTTTGCAGTCATAATCCTTGATTAACTTCAATTATCACTTCTGACGCATATTTAAACCTCTTTGTGTGAGGTTATACTTTAGACACCTATGGTCCGAATATAACTCACATTTCCTCTTATAGAAATAATCCTTCTAAACCATCAAGACAACCACTACTACAGTTAACTCTGGATCATGAGTCGGATACCCTTTTGTGATTTTTTTACTGATGCGATGTGTATATAATGACCCTGCTATTCTATCTGAGCACATAGTCTAGTCTATTATACGATGCATCGCTATACACCGCAAGATTCCCTGTATCATCTGGCAGAGATAATACATGTGCCTTACTTAGCCTCTTCTTTAATTTTTGAAAAATCTTTTCATAATTTCATGTCCATATAAATTTCACCGATTTCCTTGTCAAGTTAGCCAAAGAAGTGGCTATCTTGAACTTTGTGTATCCCACATACCATTTTCTTAACAACTTCTTGGTTTGCATCATCATTAGACATCTCGATCGTTTAAACGACCTATTACCAAAAAATAAAAAGTAACCCTTGACTTCTTCGGAGTCATAGGGTTTACACAATTTCTTTGCCAATCAAGTATTGCCAAATGGTTCAACAACCAATCCATCTTAGGATAACCTCAGATTTTCCCAAATCAAACAGGAATTAAATCCACCGGCATCATGAGACCTTTAATATCTACACGAAAATTTCTATGTATAAACCTAACAGAAATCACTATTACCAATTTCTATATTTAGGGAATAGTCTAACTCCTTCTAAAGAAAATCTAATTTCATAGAAACGTTATCAGATATAAATTAATAAGTAACACTCAATCAAATAACACATAATCATTTAGATTGTTGATCATAATAATACCTTGCATTGCGTCCTACACCGTTATGTCAAATGTAGGTTTGATTGGACGACTCAGCGACATTCCCTCTATAATAGCTAGATCACCACTATTGTTGCCCCCTTTACTTCCACTTGCTTTTCTAGCCACTTTTTTTTAGTAATCTCGAACCAAATGCTCCTTCGATCCACACGTGAAATAGGCTCCCTTCTTTGCGTTTGACAATTTGGTACAATGTGGCCCTTCAAGCCACAATTAAAGCACACCCTCTTTCCCTTCAAACAAACACCCACGTGTCTTTTTCCGTAGTTGCTACATGCCCCCACTCCCTTCTTCACAGTCCCTTGCTGATTTCTAGAGGTGATATTATTGTCCCTCTTTCTTTCTGAGCACCACCAATATAGCTAACACCTGCCTCATTTCCACTTTCACCTTTCTTTTTCCTTTGCACTTGATTGTATGTGAGCACATTACTCTCCCCTTCTATGATAATCATCCTCTCCGGCCCTGTTGCAAATGAATTCGGTTGAAACACCGAGATTTGAGTATACATCCAAGAATTTAGTTGATTTGCAAGTGCTCCCACCAATAAATTCACCAACTGCAGCATTAGGTTGGCATTAGCTTCATTATTGTATGAATATTCCTTGGGGTCTGCTGACGCTGCTGTCTTCTTCTAGGTGGCATCTTACTATTTAAAAGTTTTGCTATTAGATCATCATTCATTCACGTTTAAAAACATTTAAGGTTATCTCAACCACTTTTAGACAACACATGTTATATCTTAATAAAGAAGGATATTTTTATTCATTTATTGCTTGACCACATAACAAAAATAGCCTAACTGCTATTTACATCATTTATCCTGTAATAATAAAATCCTAGGATTAACTCATCATATTCCCATTATTTATTTTTAAAGAATTAGGATTTACATCTTATTAACTTTCATCATAACTTATATATCATCTTATTATTTTTCTCGCAATCTACAAGAACATTTCTCGTCACACAACTTTATTGTGCTCTTGCTCCATGATACGAATCGTCATCCTACGATTCATTGCGTACCAAATATAATTATAAACCTGCACATGATAGTGGAAGACTAACTCCTGAACTCTATCAATCGTTTGGCCTTCTTTGACTTGTCTTCAACATGATTTATGTGTTTAGAAGCCTTCACCCACGCATCTTCAACTCTCATCCGCTCTACTGACTCCTTTCTCAAATCATCCTGCGCAATCTCGTTCCTAGCTAATAACTATCCTCTTTAATACTCCGACTGAGCTAATATCTGCTCTACATCTGTAAGTCGTGTGGTAAATCATTGTTGAAAGACTTTGAAGAGTTGTGTCCTAAGATTAATATGTAAGGTCATTGTAAATATTTGATTTTTCAATTCAAGGCTCTAGGACATTTTTGTTATGTGCATTAAATATGACAAGCATGTTATTTTATGCATATGTTCAATATCTTGCAAAATATGTTGGTTAGCAAAATAATGTTGTTACAGATATATTTACTAAAATTGCTATCACTAAGGAAGTTGAAAGAGTTCTGAATATGCATGATACACGTGTGGAAGTAATAAAATATTTGGAAACTCAAAATAATAAAATAATAATAATTATTATCCTGGATAAATGTGCTTGTCGTTACTTGCTATTTGAATTCCTAAGTGATTTATACTAAAAGCAGTATGTTTATCTTCTTTCCATTTATTACGGAATGAAAAGGAAGTATGATATATGTGGTGGTAGTGGATCATGATTAGAAGTCTAAAAGGTGCACATATCTTAGAACTTTAAAAGTAATGATTATCGTGGGAAGATGGATGTTGCCATTAATTACGGAACTAATATTTAATATATTTCATATAGATGTTTAAATACAAAACAATATGGTATACATAGACTTATCTTTTTGGAAGATTATGTTTTGACGGAGTCTAACCAATATCTGTTATGTGTTATCCGGAGAATTACATGGTTTATCTTTAAACAGAAATAATTAGTTGATTTCATGCAATGGTACTATAATTACAAACGGTAGTAATTCCTAGCTAAAATTAAAGAGAGATATCATGATTAAAGATACACGAATTATAATACTGCACTGATATATTCATTGGAAAAGCTACATAATTATTTCTGTGCAATTATTCAGCTAATGTGCAATTAATATTCAGATTATTTCTCAGCTATTTTCATGAGCTTCATATTGGTGATATCTTTATTTACTATTCTTACTACTTTATTATTGCATTCATTAGTTGGGCCTTGCATTGTTAAATTGCTTATTTACTTTGATCATTAGACCTCTATATTTGTAATCTTATATTTTTAGACTAAGTGTTGTCTAAAGGAATTTAATCCAGGTGGATTAAGGTTTGTTTACAAACAGGTTCAAGTAAGCATAGGTGCTTAAGGAGTGCATTGGTGCACAAGGAACAATAATGCTCAAGTGAATTATTGTAATTCAATTTGATAGAATTTGTTTTGTAACAAGGGTCATTTTTAAAGAAATAAAAGTGAGTCTCCAATACTAGTTGGTATTGGACGTGGACTAAGCTACTATTATAGAGAGCAATAGCTGAACCACGTAAAAAATCTTCGTGTTGATTTTATTACTTTTACTTTATTTATTGTGACAACCCGAGAATTTGTGAAATTTATTAAAATCTAAAAAGATTGAATAAAAGTTAAATAATAGACCTTGACAGAAAATAAGTGTATGGATTTAATACTTTTGAAGGATTTAAAAATAGGTGAATTATTCAGGATTAAGTGTATAAGTGTATATGTTCTGTGTGTATGGTCATATATGTGTACAGTATGTGGTTAATTAAGGATCAATTATTGATCGAATAAGTTATATCGGGGATAAAACCTAAAGTTATATTAAGTACGTCCACGTTCAGCTAGAAAATTATATTGATTATTAAGAAACCCTAGAAACCGGTTCTGGAAACCCTAATTTCAGTACCGGGAATCCAAAACCCTAATTCAGAGGTTGAAATCCCTAAATTGGGAACTCAAAGGCTTACGCGTTTATGATTATAATTCTAAATAGGGAAAACCTAACAAATTTGTTAGAAAACCCTAATTGCTAAATTAGAAACCCTAATGTACAATTAGAGAAAAACCTAATTATTAAATTATAGATTTTAATGTTAATTAGGAAACATTAATCCTAATTAGCAAACCTTAATGTGATTAGTAAACTTTAGTATAATTAGGAAATCCTAATTATAATTCTGAAATCTTAATTTTCTATTTTAAAATCTAATTAGAAAATGCTAAAAAAAAATTAAATTTTGTAAAACCTTAGGGTTAAGCCCTAAGGGTTGGTTAAGTTACTAAAAAGCCATTAAAAATGTGAGTAAAGTGTCCAAATTGCCCTATTTGTCACATTTTTTATTAGGGTGGAGTGTGTATCTTGCCATATATTTGAGCTTACCAACTCTAGATATATCCCATGTGTATATATCTCAACAATCTCAGCCACCTTGCACATTTAGATACATTGGATCAAAGATATATATAATAGGTTTAAAGTAAAGAAAATATCTCACTTTACTTATCATGCTAGCTAACGTCTTCTCTCTCTAAAAATTTGGAAATGAGAGTGAAAGGGAGTGAGCACTACTACAAAACAATACATAGATAACGCGGAAAAAACGTTGTGGTTTCAATCAGAAAAACGTCGTTTGAATATTTGCATTATCTTGAGATAATTCAATAACACCAAATATTCTTTTCTAAGTTATAATTTTAGTAAGAAATTTCCTTAAAATCAAATAGTCAATTCGGTAGGCCATATTAATTCATTAAGCTACATTCATTAATATAGTAGGCTGTATTAAGTAGTTTGGATTAAAGTTTAAAAATTGGACATAGATTGCTTCCACACTTATTCAACCCCCCTTCTAAGTGTGCCTTATCTGAATTTCATTTGGTATTAGAGCTTGACTTTTAAAGGTGACTTAAAGGAAAAGATTCTGATATGGCATAGTTCGGGAACAACAATCAAGAAGGTCAATCAACCAATAGACCTCATTTGCTATATGGAATAGAAAATTACAACTTCTGGAAATTTCGAATGAGAATCTACCTTAAAAGAGATCCTTGGGAATGGTGGGTTGTGGAGAATGGACCAGTTATTCCAAGGAAATATGACGGTACTCCAAAGACTTTGCTAGAGATGGACTTAATTGAGACTTTCATGATTTCCTATAATTCAAGGGCTATGAATACACTACTTAGTGGCATGGTATAGTCTGAGATTGACAAAGTTTCCTCATGCAACATAGCTAAGGAAATTTGGGACACTCTAGTGGTGAGCCATGAAGGAACATCAAAGGTTCGAGAAGTTAAACTAAGCATGCTCATGCATGATTATGAAATATTCAAACTCGAGAAAGATGAAACTGTAATATCCCTAGTAAATTTTGAAAAGAGATTTGGTGAAAACCGAGTAAGGAAGGTTTCTTTGATTTCAAAGACGGAATCCTTATAAGGAAGGAAGGATGTGACAACCCGAATTTTTATAAGTTATTAAAATAAGAATTTAATAATTAAATTTCTTATTATGATGTGTATATATTGTGAAATATGTGAATTGGTGTGAAGAGAATTTAAATATTAATTTAATATTTATTGAAGTAAATAAATATTTTAATTGAATTATTTATTGAGATTATGTGATTAATATGGAGTAATGTAATTAAGTGTATTATATTAATTAAATGATTATTTAATATTTAATTAACATGTAACGATTTTATGTTATAGTTCTAATTTAATTGAGACAATATAGTGATGTGGTAATTGTTACATGAAGTTATAATTAGCGAGTAACTATAATGTGACAATTTTATGTGATTAATTGATATTAAACTATTAATTAATTAAATTAATGTTAAGATTTAATTAATTAAAGGATAACATTAAGAATATGTGTTAAAGGATCTATTAAAATAGTTAAAAGAGTTTTTAAAACCGTTTTTCCAAACAAGGCCTTATTTTTGTTTTAAACCTGTTTTACCCAAACAAGACCTTAACTATTAAAACCTAATTTTTAAAATAATATGGTTTTGCCAAACAAGCCTTAGGGCCTTTAAAATTCTAATTTTTGTAACTTATATATTAAATTGATAATTAGTATATATAATTATATTGGGAGTTACATATTCTATAATTATATATGTTATATGTATATTGTGTATACAATAAGTTACGTTAATTTTCTAAACCTAAGTCTAAACTAAGAACAAATAGAAGAATAGATAATACAGAGAAGACGAAGAGGAAGAAGAAGAAGAAGGGAAACCTTGAGAAAACAAAAGAAAAACTTTCATCATCTCCATCTTTTCTCCTAATTCAACCTAGAAAGGTATCAAACTAACTCTTATACTAAATTAAGATGTTTTGTATTTAGTCTTTGTAAAATTAGGTTTTCATGATTATGAATTTATATGTATATATGGTGTTCATATGTTTTCATATGTGATTGTATGTCATGAAAGGATTTTCACAATAAAATTGTTGTAAAAACAAGTTTTAAAATCATGTTCTTCTATGTTTTCACAGTTTTAGAGTTCTATGTAAAAATCTGTTGGTGAAGCTTCAAAATTTTGATATCTGAATGGGATGTGTGTGTGTGTGTGTGTGTGTGTGTATATATATATATATATATATATATATATATATATATATATATATATATATACACGCTTACATGAGATTTTTATAGTTGTTCAAGAGTTTCAATTCACAAAGATATGATGAACATGATGAAATCATGTTCATAGTGTTTGATTATGAAGTTATGTTGAAAATTGTTCTTAAATCTTTTATGTCAACATGAGTTATGTGTAATATGGGTTATATTATGATATTTTATGAGTTATATGGTTGTTCTAGCAATTCAATCCATGTAATTTTGATAAACAAGAGAAATTTTGTTCATAATAATTTTCTGTGAATTAATTTCTAAAAAATAGATTTTGAAACTATCAAATTGATGTTTAATTCATAGTATAATTGTAAAATTTGTGGTGGATTGTGTTAATACGATAAGAAACAAAAAGAGCGCAAGTTGAATGAATATATTTGGTTAAGAAACGAATTCGTAGTGAATGAATTCGCTAAATATGTTAAAACATAAAAGTTTAGTATGAACATGAGTTTTGGGTCAAGATTTTGGCTAGTTAGTGTTTAATAAATTTGTTATAAGTCTAGTATGTTGTAGTTCTATGAATTACGAATCCATAGAGTCGAAAACGGATTGATTTGGGTGTGTATAACTAAAGTTATGAAGGTTGGAAGGAGAAAGGGTCAAAAATTTGTAAGAACAGTAAAACTAGAGAAAAACAACCGCGTACATACTGCTAAGGGGCGCTACAGCGCTGGAATAGTTGACACAGCCGGACAGTTTTGACCTCCTGTAGTAAAACGACCATAACGTTTTCATACGGACTCCGATTGAGGTGATTCAAGATTATCCGGAACGAGGACGAATAGCCCTACAACTTTCGTTCTTTAAGGTTTTCAATTTTAGGTCGGGAGAAGGGGTCAAAATGGCCATTTATGGGACTGATATGTATTAGGAGGCAATCAGAGGGCGTCGGGCATGCACGTATGCAAGTGTAGTGCTCCTAACGATAAAAGATGGTGTGCTAAGTTATAAAACATGAATGTTAGTAAATATAATGATGATTAATATTAATAAATGATATATTAGATAAGTTATGTAAGCACACTAATCATACACAAGAGAGACGATTCGGGCGTGTGACGCATGAACGCCGAAACGCCGTGACAAGTATTAATGAACATTATAAGATATGCAATGTGTTTAATATAAAACCCATAAGTATTCCTAGCAAGACTTAAACACTTGAATGAATTTTGAATATTACATAAGTAAAAAAGTTAACACAATCTAATTGAACATTGTGTGCTAATTAACAGGAAGGATTATGAGATGTGGAGTAGAGTTTACATTACAATTACTATGTATTGTGTGCATAATAGTTGATGTGTATGATTATATAATTGTGTAGGGCACGTGAAGTGCAGATTGTTGTAAGTTGTTAATCTATTATTGGTAAACAACGATCAAGGCAAGTCTTTCGGTTCCTATTTTCTACGTGGACTTGATGAACTGTTGTAAATTGCATGACATGTTATATGTGTTGTAAGCAAGCATGATATGTTATACATGTTAAAATTATGATATGTTAAAGTCAATTTATGACTACATTATTTTGGTTAAATAATGATGATTGAGTAAGGAACTCAATCTTTATATTTGCTATGTGAATTAAAGCATGTATGCCATGTTATTTTAATTATTAGGATATGTGCGTTGGGCATATTATTATGTGCTATGTGATGCAAGAAAACTGTTAGAACTTGCTGAGCTGTCAAGCTCACTCTTGCAAATAATAATTTTTGAAGGTCAAGACTTCAAGGAAAGAATATATGCTAAGTGAATTATAGAGATCCATATTCACGAAGATTACTTATGTTTTATGAGAAATGTATTTAATATTTTGAATGTAACATGTTGTTGAATTGTAAGTTGAGCTATCCGGTGTATATGGATATCTATTTATGATGTAAGACTTTGTATAGTCATTTTGTAGTAACGATTCATGATATAAATTTGAATCGAAGAGATGTAATGTAAAGGTTGCGATTTAGGGCAATAAAGAAGGAAATGTATAAAAGTTTTAAATATTATGCATTTTTTGGTGATTTTAATATCAAATAATGATGTAAAGATAGATTAAAGTTGTATTATTAACGATTGAGAAGGAGAATATTATTGTATAAATTTTGGGGTCGTTACAATTGATATCAAAGCTGATAGGTTAGAAACCTTAGGTAAGTGTACCTTAGGTTATGACCTTAGAGAAGAGAGGTGAATATAATGAACGAATAAGCTCAAATAGAGTTTGAACAATAAGAAGTAATTTAAGAAATTTATAAAGAAGGGATTAAAACATGCGTAAGAGGATTCAAAGAAGAATCTCACAGAGTTATAAGGAATATGAATGTGGGGTTACCCAACTCCAATAATAAAGATGTAAGGTGATAATAAATATACAATGTCTATAAAAAGAGAATGATAAAATAGTTAAGAATAGAAAGTTATATCTAAGTATGGTACAATCGTACTCTTTAATAGTTGATGTATGGTATCTGGGCTAAACGATTCCTTCATAGAGTAGAGGTATATACAAACTAGTAACTCAAAACTTAGTTTGTTGGTTGTTTGTGAAAAACCACTCAGCGTACCATATTGATACTATTAGAGACTCGATGTGTACCAAGTATAGAAAATAGATACGTATGATGAAAATGTGGAACTCGAATGAAATGTTGAGCAATGTAAATGAAGTTAGAAATTCTTAAAGGAAGAATTATTATATTCTTTAAGAATTATTATATAAACAAGAAAATTTAAAGAAGAATCTTGAAGAGACATAAAGATAAGAAATGGGAGTTTCCTAACTCCAATAGCCAAGATAACGAATAATGATGAATAGACAAAGTCTGTAAGATTAAAAGCAGAAATGAAATCATAAATGATGAAAAAAAGGAAAGAAAGAGGATCGTAAAACAAAACGATCACTAGTTAAGAAAAGAATTTTAAGGGAGATGATTATAGAATAAGATCACGACATGATCTGTTTAAGTTATAAAAGGAAGATAGTCTGTAATGTTCGAATAATTTTAGCTTGATGCTATGAAGATGATGTACTGTGAAATAGTACAAGATAAACTCATGAGGAGTTATAGATAATGTGATACGAGGAATTCGTATCGAGCAAAGAGCAAGTTATAGGCAAGATAGAGTTAGGTGGGATTTTAATTGAGGACTCATGTGGTGGCTGAGTTATACAAACCTTTGTATGGGCGAGGGTTTTGTGCTTGCACTCAGTTTATCACATTAATAATCATTGGAATGTAGGTGTCACGCTATCAATGTATATGTGGCGAAAATGTAATTCTTTTCTCATGTGTATATTTGATAGTTAGAAACTATTAAGATTAGTTTGATATTATTAGGGTTAGGTGCGAGTTCTTAAAACTAATACATATGGTAAGTTTATGACTCATAATAATATGGTATGTTTTGAACCCCTCAGCGAATGGACGCTTATGGTCTGACTAGGATAAGTTCTTAAACTCATATTATTGTGGCAAGTTCCTGAACTTCTAATGTGTAGTAAGTTTGGTGAATTATATTGGGGGTATAGGAAGATTGTAAGGTGAAATACAAGAATATTTAGTATAAGAGTATTGGTGGTGCTAAAAAAAAAAGAATTGGTTAAGTAATAAAGTAATGGAGTAAAGATTGAAGTTGATGGATACCTGGATATTCTAAATCTACTAGCTATGCTAGACTTTCGAAATTTATTGACTTCATGCTGATGTTTGCACTTCTATTTTCTTGAAAAACATTGGATCAAATGATGAAACCAATGAGTTTTAAAAATAATACCGTTATTCGTATGTCTATGCTAATTGCTTCGGCTAGACAAAAATGATTTGAAATATATCAAAATGTATTTTTTATATCATCAAATACATCATGGAACCTGGTACAGAGATGATAAAAATGATGGAGTCATTAATACAATATTACTTAGTGTTGGATGTGATTTAAGGATCGTCAGCCCACTATGTATGATGTAGTATGATAAAATCACCAAATGACGGAATCCTCAAACGGACTGTAAATACAGTGCGGTATCATGACATCATAAAAAGATTTTTGAAATTTCTTTAAGATATGAGAATATATATATATATATATATATATATATAGGTATATTTCGATTGATGTCGGAATTATTGTAGAAGTCTATGTTATTTGATCCAGCTAGACGAATATTAAAAAATGTTCATAAAAGTCAAGCGTTTCTTAGAAGTTATGCCAAACCAAATTGTTTTGGTGCGAATTCAGATGTTGAAAAGCTGAGATGAACATTATTATAGGGGAGTTATTTTACGCAATGCGTTTAGATGTTTGTGCACAATACATTGTACGAAGGGCTGATCCCCCTAAGTACGAGGAGTCCCTATAGTCTTATGACTGTTAATGTTTAAGTTGAAAGAATACTTATAACTATGGATGTATACGCATATCGTTTAGATGTTTGTGCACAATACATCATACGAAGGGCTTAACACCCTAAGTACGGGAGTCCCTATAGTCTAATGAATGTTAAGGTTTAAGTTAAAAGAGTACTTATAACCATGGACATAGTTCAAGGTCTTATGACCCCTCAGCATGATTTGGAATCTTTAAAATTCCTGAGTTATTCATATTGCTTCCCAATTATTGAGCAAATGTGGAAGATTATTGCTATTCTAAAAGACGAATGTGGTAAGGATGATATTCCTTAGAAAGAAGTAAGTCGTAGAATGCGACACTGAATGATGAATATATTGAATAAGTGAGAAATTTTTTTTTTCAGTAAGAAGGAGATGAGTTATCAAAGAATAATGTAAAACTTTTAATAGAAAAGTTAATAATTGTAGAAAAATCTTTGTGGAAAGAAAGTGGTTATAGAACTCAATGAATGAATAAAGTATTGACGTAAAATCTATTTTGATAGATTGGATGAATAAAGATTAATAGATAAAATTTTGAGGACAATTCTTAGAAGAAATGGTGAATGTAATATCCCGAGTAAATTTTGAAAAGAAATTTGGTGAAAACCGAGTAAGGGATGTTTCTTTGATTCCGAGGACGGAATCCTTATAAGGAGGGAAGGATGTGACAACCCGAATTTTTATAATATAAGGAGGGAAGGATGTGACAACCCGAATTTTCATAAGTTATTAAAAGAAGAATTTAATAATTAAAATTCTTATTATGAGGTGTATATATTGTGAAATATGTGAATTGGTGTGAAGAGAATTTAAATGTTAATTTAATATTTATTGAAGTAAATAAATATTTTAATTGAATTATTTATTGAGATTATGTGATTAATATGGAGTAATGTAATTAAGTGTATTATATTAATTAAATGATTATTTAATAGTTAATTAACATGTAATGATTTTATGTTATAGTTTTAATTTAATTTAGATAATGTAGTGATGTGGTAATTGTTACATGAAGTTATAATTAGTGAGTAATTATAATGTGACAATTTTATGTGACTAATTGATGTTAAACTTTTAATTAATTAAATTAATGTTAAAATTTAATTAATTAAAGGATAACATTGAGAATATGTGTTAAAGGATCTATTAAAAGAGTTAAAAGAGTTTTTAAAATCGTTTTCCCAAACAAGGCCTTACTTTTGTTTTAAACCTGTTTTACCCAAACAAGACCTTAACTATTAAAACCTAATTTTTAAAATAATATGGTTTTGCCAAACAAGCCTTAGGGCTTTTAAAATTATAATTTTTGTAACTTATATATTAAATTTATAATTAGTATATGTAATTATATTGGGAGTTACATATTCTATAATTATATGTGTTATATGTATATTGTGTATACACTAAGTTACGTTAATTTTCTGAACCTATGTCTTAACTAAGAACAAAGAGAAGAAGGGAGAATACAGAGAAGACGAAGAGGAAGAAGAAGAAGGGAAACCTTGAGAAAATAAAAAAAAAGCTTTCATCATCTCCATCTTTTTCTCCTAATTCAACCTAGAAAGGTATCAAACTAACTCTTATACTAAATTAAGATGTTTTGTATTTAGTCTTTGTAAAATTAGGTTTTCATGATTATGAATTTATATGTATATATGGTGTTCATATGTGATTGTATGTCATGAAAAGATTTTCACAATACAATTGTTGTAAAAGCAAGTTTTAAAATCATGTTCTTCTATGTTTTCATAGTTTTAGAGTTCTATGTAAAAATCTTTTGGTGAAACTTCATAATTTTGATATGTGAATGGGATGTCTGTGTGTGTGTGTGTGTGTGTGTGTATATATATATGTATACGCTTACATGAGATTTTTATAGTTGTTCAAAAGTTTCAATTCACAAAGATATGATGAACATGATCATGTTCATAGTGTTTGATTATGAAGTTATGTTGAAAATTGTTCTTAAATCATTGATGTGAGCATGAGTTATGTGTAATATGGGTTATATTATGATATATTATGAGTTATATGGTTGTTCTAGGAATTCAATCCATGTAATTTTGATAAGCAAAAGGAATTTTGTTCATAATGATTTTATGTGAATTAATTTCTAAAAAATGGCTTTTGAAACTATCAAATTGATGTTTAATTCATAGTATAATTGTAAAATTGGTGATGGATTGTGTTAATACAATAAGAAACGAAAAGAACGTAAGTTGAATGAATATATTTGGTTAAGAAACGAATTCGTAGTGAATGAATTCGCTAAATATGTTAAAATATGAAAGTTTAGTATGAACATGAGTTTTGGGTCAAGATTTAGGCTAGTTAGTGTTTCTGTAAATTTGTTATAAGTCTAGTACGTTGTAGTTCTATGAATAACAAATCCATAGAGTCAAAAACGGACTGATTTGGGTGTGTATAACTCAAGTTGTGAAGGTTGGTAGGAGAAAGGGTCAAAAATTCGTAAGAACAGTAAAACTGGAGAAAAAAAAACGTGTACATACTGCTAAGGGGCGCTGCAGCGCTGGAATAGTTGACACGGCCGGACAGTTTTGATCTCCTGTAGTAAAACGGCCATAACCTTTTCATACAGACTCCGATTGAGGTGATTCAAGATGATCCGGAACGAGGACGAATAGCCCTACAACTTTCATACTTTAAGGTTTTCAATTTGAGGTCAGGAGAAGGGGTCAAAATGGTCATTTATGGGACTGATATGTATTAAGAGGCAATCGGAGGGCGTCAGACATGCACGTATGCAAGTGTAGTGCTCCTGACGATAAAAGATGGTGTCCTAAGTTATAAAACATGAATGTTAGTAAATATAATG
This sequence comes from Panax notoginseng, assembly GCA_016801055.1. NCBI lineage: Eukaryota > Viridiplantae > Streptophyta > Magnoliopsida > Apiales > Araliaceae > Panax > Panax notoginseng. The sequence goes on from CM029018.1 coordinate 139,526,455, forward strand.
ATGATTAACATTAATAAATGATGTATTAGATAAGTTATGTAAGCACACTAAGCATATACAAGAGAGACGATTCGGGCGTGTGACGAATGAACGTCGAAACGCCGTGACAGGTGTTAATGAACATTATAAGATATTCAATAGGTTTAATATAAAACCCATAAGTATTCCTAGCAATACTTAAGCACTTGAATGAATTTTGAATATTACATAAGTCGAAAAGTTAACACAATCTAATTGAACATTGTGTGCTAATTAACAGGAAGGATTATGAGATGTGGAGTAGAGTTTACATTACAATTACTATGTATTGTTATGTGACTAATAGTTGATGTGTATGATTATATAATTGTGTAGGGCACGTGAAGTGCAGATTGTTGTAAGTTGTTAATCTATTATTGGTAAACAACGATCAAGGCAAGTCTTTCGGTTCTTATTTTCTACGTGGACTTGATGAACTATTGTAAATTGCATGACATGATATATGTGTTGTAAGCAAGCATGATATGTTATACATGTTAAAATCATGAAAATATTAAAGTCAATTTATGACTACATTATTTTGGTTAAATAATGATGATTGAGTAAGGAACTCAATCTTTATATTTGCTATGCGAATTAAAGCATGTATGTCATGTTACTTTAATTATTAGGATATATATGTTGGGCATATTATTATGTGCTATGTGATGCAAGAAAACTGATAGAACTTGCTGAGTTGTCGAGCTCACTCTTGCAAATAATAATTTTTGCACGTCAAGATTTCAAGGTAAGAATATATGCTAAGTGGATTATAGAGATCCATATTCATGAAGATTACTTAGGTTTTATGAGAAATGTATTTAATATTTTGAATGTAACATGTTTCTGAATTGTAAGTTGAGTTATCCGGTGTATATGGATATCTATTTATGATGTAAGACTTTGTATAGTCATTTTGTAGTAACGATTCATGATATAAATTTGAATCGAAAAGATGTAACGTAAAGGTTGCGATTTAGGGCAATACAGAAGGAAATGTATAAAAGTTTTAAATATTCTGCATTTTTTAGTGATTTTAATATCGAATAATGTTGTAAAGATAGATTAAAGTTGTATTGTTAATGATCAAGAAGGAGAATATTTGTGACGCCCCCAAATTCGGGTCTCTTTCAACCCGACAAATGGTGCTACATGGTACTCATAACTGTACATTCATTCTAATGAAAAGACATCAAAATATGTGTTCCAACGACATTCTTATTACATTAATAATAATAAATCTCGTTCCTAGGTTCTTAAACCATTACATTCTTTGTTCATCATAATATAATACATATACTTACTAGTCTATTACAAGATAAACTAATCATTCGTCTTTGCCTTGCCACTCTACTGGAAACTTTGGTTCGCTCGTCCTTAGCTGCATTCATATGGTTCAAGCAAGAGTGAGCATAACAAGCTCAGCAAGTACAACAATTTCATTTAAAAATCATGCTTGAAACATAGGAATCGTATATCTTCAGTAACTGGATAATATTTATGAAGTACTATCAATAATTCAAAATAGCATTCCTTTTCCTTCAAAACGTTTTACAATAACAATATTCAGTAAAATATCAATTCTGGTCCAAGACCATGAGCATTTCATAATTTCTTTAAAAAGGACAACCCGACACGAAGTCCGTAAGTTTGGTATAGCTTACGAGCACTTCTAGGTGACCAGCCTATAGTACTCTATGTTGATCAACATTACATTCCTTAAACGTATGTACGTTTAAGTTTTGGCAACCTCACGTGCCCATTGAATAATCGATGAAAATATATTTGTTTGTTCATAGACAAACTTTCCTTTGAATCCGTACCAAATACTTGGCATAGGATAGCGTTAGCAATTCTATATTGACAGACTTGTAAATAAATCAATCAATCTATAAATATTAGTCTAGCCAAGTTAAAACTGGCATCGACTCTTTCTTTAAAACCATACATGCATCTCATAACTTGAATCATTTGAAAACCTGGCTAACACGAAGGTTAGACAAGCGTTTAGAAAAACTTGCCTTCAGCGTCTGCTACGGTATATTTACTTTTTCTTTTGAGTCTTTACGGTCTCAACAACACATAATCACATAACATACCACATTAGGTCATGAATGAACATACATAGTTCCTAAAGAATATTATCCTTCTTCTCAATCTAATCATGTATTAGATTTGTTATTTATTGGTTCCGGCTTGCCGTCGTTCTGTTACATCGTTCTTACCAACTTCATTCTCTTCTATAACTTAACTGAAATTATTTCAGTAATACAACTCGATTCGAGTTAATTATCCTTCCTCACGGCTTACTAACATCATTACGTTATTAATTAACACTTAATTATCATTGGTTAAGTACACCGTTCCCGTTCACATTCAATTGACTTACATCCTACCTTTAGTGTATTACTTAAGGTTTATAACATTCTTAACGATGCTACAATAAGTTAATTATGAATTTAATTTATCCTTCATTCAATTCTTCTTTACTTCACATTCAAAAACCTTTCTCTCTCTATATTCTAGTGCTGGCGCTACGGCGCCAGCTTTTGTACTGCATCTCGCGTTGCGGCGTCGCCCATTAGGGTTTGGAGACCGGACTCGGTGCTGCGACGCGAGTTCCTTTGTTAATGGTCGCACTACGGCGCCAACTAATAGTAGCTGATGCTCACTTTGGCGCAGCAGCGCCGGTCCTTTAAGCTTGGAGTCGCGCCGCGGCGCGGACTCTGAGCCACAAAAATTTTTGACAGACTTTTTGAATTGTGAGATTTTCGGACTCGTAACTTCTTTGTTATAAGTCCGAATTGGTTTGTTCAAGAGCCTACGGTTCACAAATCACGTACTCTACGTGGTCATGCAAGAATTTTATCTATTCAACTTTGTTTGCTAAAAATTCACCTATTAGTCCATTTTTAACGAAAACGATAAATGTTCGTGAACGTTCAACGCTCGTTTTTTCGTTCTAAGTCGGAATTTGGTCATTCTTGAGTCCGCAACTCTATAATGCGAAATAAGACTTGTCTCTATTGAAAACCAATGTTTCCAAGCTCAATATCAAAATTTGACTTCTATTCCGAGAATTTCACGAATTCGACGATTATCGTCCAATCGTGTTAATTCCGACAAAACTTCGTTACTTAATATTTGTTCTTCGTTCTAAATGGATTCGTTCATACATACTAACATCTTAACATACATACTTCATTAACTTATAAACATCATAAGTTATTACTTGTTCTTGGTGAATTTATAACTTATGAAAATATAAATTACTTATGTTTCCATTTCTTATTACTTATGTCTTCTTTCCATATGACTTATTATGGTTAATGACTTCTAACCATTATTCTTACTTCTTAGTATCATACTAACTTTATTAATGTAAATATGTTACAAGTTCTTACAAGTTATTATACGTTCATTATAAGTTAATAACTTATTTATGATTAAAGTACTTATTCATGACTTATACGGCTTATTAAGACTTAAGCCCTTTTTTAACCATTCCTTAGCATGCTAGTTCTACCAATACCCCCTTCTCTAACAATGGAAGAGAAAAGAAACATGGTTCAAGATTACTTACTCTTGAATAACACTTGCTTATCCTTAATCTTTTTCTTGCTTCTTGAATATCTAACAAAGGAAGTCTAACTTTATATGTGCTTATTCTCTCAACCAAATAAGCTCTCAACTTATAAGTGGAATGAAATGAAACAACCCACAAATGAAAGGCAAGCTTGCTATTTATAGGAAATCCTAGATGAGGGCACAATGGTCAATAAGCCATCCCACCTCTTTAATCCACCTCCTTACTATTCCTTATGTGCTTACTAAGTTTACTTGGCCTCCACAACAATTATCCATTGCTTGCTCGTTACTCCCTTTGCTTAATCATTAAGTTACTTCCTCCCCACAACACTTGGCAATTAAGTTGCTTTACTTGCTCATCACTTAAATTATCCCTTGCTTAGTCCTTAAGTATACTTGATTAGCACATAGGTTATCCTTTACTTAGTCATTAAGTATACTTGCTCACCACTTTGGGTCATCCATGTGTTGCCCCATGGGTCCTCCTAATTCATTGGAGTCTTACTTTGGGCTTAAGGTTTAATTAACCTAACTTATACATTGGGCTTGCAATTAAACAAACACTTGGGCTTGTTCATTAAGTTACATTGGAATTAACATTACAAATATTTGGACTTTACATTAATTCTTATTGGGCTTTATTGTTATCCCAATTGGACATTACAATTTCCTACACAATTCAACCAATTCATTACATATGGCTTAAAGCCTTATAACGTATAATTTACGTATTAATCTCATATTATAACTCGTATACTTATTCAACATATACGACATACCATTATACATACATACTCGTATAATACCTCGTATCATACTTGTATTCATTACCTCGTACAATACCTACGCATTATACGATCATCGATTACTTTTTTAATCGTATTACATTTTCTTCTTGTAAATCGTTTTCCCTAATCGTTAGGTTTTAAGTCAGCAGGCGAAAAATTGTATTTTTCATAACTGAAATATTATTGGATATTCCATCTCAATTTGATATTCTATCATTACGTATTTCTCGGAAGTTCAAAAATAGTTCCTGAGCAGAAATGCGTAAATAGTATTTTTTAGAAATTTTTTTTGAAAGCTTTTATTTTCGTCTTGGAAATTCAAAAACTTTAATTCTACCACATAGCCCAAATACTACGACGTTCTGATATGTCTAGGTCATAGAACGACATTCAAATAGCTTACTCCCTTAAATAATCAATTAAATTCATTTAATCCTCATAATTAAATAAAATTTTAATTCTCCTAAAAATCCAATTTTTCTCGGGCGTTACAATATTATTGTATGAATTTTGGGGTTGTTACAGAAACTATAAAGATGGCTGAAGCTAGGTTCCTTGTTCTTCTGAACTCCTTAAAGCTACTGGACAAATCCATTCCACAAAGTGAGATTAACCGTAAGTTACTTCAGGTTATGCCCAAGAGGTTTGCTTCTAAAATTACTACTCTTCAAGATTCCTCCACTATTTCTACTATGGATACATTAACTCTTTTCGGTGAACTTGAGGAATATGAACATCAGTTAAAGAGATATGATGAGGAGGATGAAACTCCTCGAAGAAAAGTTTTAGCTCTTAATGAAGGAAATGAAGCAGAGCTTGATGATGATTTAGATGAAGAGATAGCCATATGTCAAGGAGACTTAAAGGATTACTACAAAGGAAGACTAAACGGAAAAATACCTTCAACTCAAATAAAGCCAAAGGAAAGAAAATTGAGGAGACATGTTTTGAATGTGGACGTCCAGGGCACTTCAAGAAGGACTTCTTTCAACTAAAGAACAAAGGAAAAATAGGCTTCAAGGATAATAAAAGAAATAAGGCACTTGTCACTTGGAGTGATGAAGAAGAGTCCAAAGTTGAGGTCGATTCCAAAGATGAAATAGCTCGAGTATGCTTCATGGGAATAGAAGGTGAATCAAAAGAGGTTTCCAGTTTTGAGTTTAATTCTTTAAAACAGGAAAATGATAAATTAAAAGAAAAGAATGCATATTTGAAAGACTTGGTAAATACATTAATGAGTGAGGTTGATTCTTTGATAGATGAAAAGAAAGATATTGAAAAGGAATTTACATGTAAAGAAGAAAAGATTTTGATTGCTAAGATTGATTATTTAGATAATTATAACAAAATACTTTTCAATAAGGTAAATTTTTTGAATAATGAAGTCCATAAGTTGACTAATGAACTAAAAATGAGAGATGTATGTATTGATGCATTTAGTGATAAATCTCTTGTTAAAACCTTTCCTAATAATGAACTTCAAAAAGAAATAGATTCACTAAAATTATCTCTTGCTAAATTCGTCCAAGGTGAATAAAATTTAAATGTCATATTGGGTAAACAAAGACCTAGTTTTAAAAGACAAGGAATTGGTTATACGTCTATGCATAAAAAGGGAGATATGAAAATACTAAAATCAAAATAACGTTTTAGATTAAATTATTGCTCTCCTTTTACAAAGTGTAGAAATTGTGGTATTAAAGGTAACTTGGATATAAGCTACTTTAAGAAAAATAAGATTAAAAAGGTATGGGTTAAAAAGGATGATTTACGTGCAACTAACATTAAAAGACCCAGAAAGATGTGGGTACCAAAAGGATGAATTATTTTTTCTTGACAGGTGTGTCTCAAGGCAAGGGTTCCATCTCAAAAATGGATTCTTGATAGTGGATGCTCACGTCACATGACTGGTGACAAATCAAAGTAAGTGGAGCTAAAAATTAAGAAGAAAAATGGTATAGTTACATTTGGAGATAATCGAACCTACGAAATAATCGAAAAAGGTAAAATAGGAAATGGTAAGGTCAATATTGATAATTTACATCTTGTTAGTGGACTTGAATTTAATCTTATTAGTATCAGTCAATTAATGGATAATGGTCATCAAGTTAGTTTTGATAAAGAAAAATGCACTACTTCTCATGGTACTAACAATGTTACTCTAGTTGCACAAAGGGAAGGAAATATATATACTATTGATTTTGAGCAACATGATGAAGAACTATGTCTTGTAACTGTACAAGATGAGGCTAATTTATGGCATAAGAGGATGGGACATGTTCACATGGATTTAATCAAGAAATTATCCTCAAAGAATCTTGTCAAAGGATTGCCAAAAATAAAGTATGAAAAGAAGGGAATTTATGTTCCTTGTCAACTCGTGAAACAAATAAGAACATCGTTTATGGCAAAGAACATGGTATCAACTTCTTCTCATTTACAACTACTTCATCTTGATCTATTTAGACCAGAAATACATGCTAGTATAAATGGTAAGTTTTATGCATTTGTAATAGTAGATGATTTCTCTAGATATACATGAGTATTATTTTTGAGAACTAAAGATGAAGCATTTAAAAAATTTGAGAGATTATTAAGAAACTTGGAAACAAAATATAGTATCAAACTTATAAAGATAAGAAGTGATCATGGTACTGAATTTCAAAAAGACTTTATAATATTTTGTGATCAAAAAGGAATTAGTAATGAATTTTCAGCCCCTAGAACCCCTTAACAAAATGGAGTTATGGAAAGAAAGAATAGGACATTACAAGAAACAGCTAGAACTTTATTACAAGAAAGTAAACTTCCTAAAATGTTTTGGGCCGAAGCTGTAAACACATTTTGCTATGTTTTAAATAGGGTACTTATTCGTCCAATTATTTTGAAAACCCCTTTATCAACTCTTAAACAACATGATTCCTAATATAAGTTATTTCAAAGTTTTTGGATCTAAATGTTTTATTTTAAATACTAGTGATTATCACTTGGGAAAATTTGATGTTAAAACTTATGAAGGAATTTTCATTGGTTATTCCCAAAATAATAAAGCTTACATCTGATGAAAAAGGTATAGATGTAGAAGTAACTAAATATCGAGGTATGATTGGTTGTTTATGATATTTAATTGTATCTAGACCAGATATAATGTATAGTGTATGTCTGTGTGCACGTTTTCAAGCAAATCCTAAAGAATCACACTTACAAGCTGCTATAAGGATTTTTAAATATTTAAGTGGTACTATCAATTTGGGGTTATTTTATCCACTTTGCAATAATTTTGAATTAATGGGCTATTTAGATGTTGACTATGCAGGATGCCAAATTGACAACAAAAGTACCAGTGGTGCTTGCACATTTTTAGGTCACAGTCTTGTTACGTGGCATAGTAAAAAGCAAACTCCATTTGCTTTATCAACCACTAAGGGTGAATATCTAGCTGCAGGGAGTTGTTGTTCACAAATTCTATGGTTAAAACAAACTTTATGTGACTTTGATGTTTTATGTGATAATGTGCCTATTTAATGTGATAATTCTAGTACCATTAACATTTTCAAAAAATCCTATTTTGCATTCACGTACAAATCATATAGAAGTTCGACATCATTTTCTAAGGGATAATGTTTCAAAAGGATTAATTAAATTAATTTTTATTCCAACAGAAAAACAGTTAGCTGATACTTTTACCAAACCCTTAAGTGAAGAAAGGTTTTGCATGTTAAGGAGAGAACTTGGAATGTGCATTGTATAAATAGTGATAACATACTAAAAATAGTTCATGCATAAAACATAACATATCTCAAATCTTCAGTATATTTACATGTTATTATTTTAAATGCGTCCTGGTGATAAACATTATTTGTTAATAATCGGAGACTAAGGGAGACGTATCTGTTTAGCACAATTCACGATAAACATCATTACGAGTTTTGAAATTTGAAAAGACAAGAGCTGAGGGTTGTTTATCTTTTCAAGGAAGTCTGTTCAGCGTCTAACACTTCCCTATTAAACACAGAGCGCCTTCTCTTTTCACATACATTGAGAAATTTCTCTACTGTTCTTCAAACGCTCTAATTTCCACAACGATAATGAAGACTCGAGCCAACAAACGATCATCCGTCATCACCATCAAAGAAGGAAATCGTCCACGATCTCCTTATACTGTGCGATCATCGAAGAAGTCCAAAAGACAAACTCGCTAGACATCCGTTCATGAATCTTTCGACGATTCTGATGGGTCTGAATCCAGCTTTTCCTTCCTAAAGACATCCCCACAATATCCTGGTTCGGAGCCTCCTTCTTCTCAACCAGAGTCGCCATCTAATCAGGTAAACCCTTTCTCTGCTACTTCAGATTTGCCAGACAATTTCTTTCGGGGTCAGAGTTTTGAAGCTCGCTTCAAAACCTCCATTGCTACCAAACAGTTTGTCTATGAAAAAATTATGGATCTATGTTATTTCAAAAATTCTTCTATGAAAAAAAAATTTCACTTCTTGTGGTATTTCTGCTATGTTCTTTCCCCCCACTAGGGCGTATCCCCAATTGGTACAACAGTTCTATACAAATCTAGAATGTAATGGGGATTGTTACATATATTTTGTGAAGGGAAAATCTTTATTTTTCACGGTTGTTGATTTTGGCAGTATTTTTAATATTCCTTCTTTCGGTCCTTGTCCTTTTACTCTCAAGGGTGCTGCTAATATACCCTTTCCTCCCCTCGAGCAACTTCATACTGTGATGAATGATTCATTTTTGACTACTCTATTTACCCCCAAAACTGTTGATGTGTGTCCACTTGCATGTGTCTTGCATAAACTGCTTCGTTATAATCTGTTTCCACGAGTAGGTGGTGGAGCAGATTTTACTTATCAAGATCTTATGGTTGTTGCAATGATTTAAAAAGGTGTTAGTTTTAATTACTCTCTCATGATGTTGTCCTACATGCTAAGTTGTATTCAGCAAGTTAAAAAGTGTCTGCCCTATGGATTATTTCTAACAAAAATGTTTTAGCATTTTAAAATCTTTCTTGATGATGAAATAGTGGTGTCCCACAATGAATTTATTGATTCTGCTAATTTGAAACAATCCCATATCTCGTTTATTGATGGTCTATTTGTTCGCATTGTTCCTATTCCTCTTCCACCAAGTTCTGTCTTGTCAAATTTACCATATGATATCATCATACTTCATCTACACTTCCTACTTCATCAGTCTCATCTCCAGAAGTAGTCAATTTATTGACTCAAATTCTCAACAATCAAGAGCTTATGGGTACTGATATTCGTCATGTTAAACAAAGGCTTTTGGTTTTGGAAAAAGGAAAACTGCCTATTCGGGCCAATGATTTGAACAAATGTTTTTTCTCAAATAGAAGATGAGTTTATAGATTTCCTAGCTAGTTTTGAGGTGCACACAATGGCTATGGTTGAATCTCTTCACATGAAGATTAACAAGAATTCTTGTCAATTAAGCCAAGAGCTTAGGTTTGTTAGTCACCAAATTGGAAAATTTGCTGACTTTATGGCTCATCGTATGAATGATGTTGGTAGGCAGTTGCATTTTGGTAGGATGCACTCTCTAGTCCCGGAATGGCCTAGATGCAATTGGATGGCCGAGTATGTTGGAGATTTTCTAGACCTGCCTCTACCAAATGAGACTTTTATTCCTCGTCCTCCTAGATTTGCTCATGACTTTTCTTTGGAAGAAAAGCTTCATCGTCTTCTCCACCGTCCCTATTTCATTTCTCGTCCTCTACCTATGATTCATGTTGACGACATTGACATCTGACGTTGTTTTTTGTTGATGACAAAGGGGGAGAAAATAAACGAGTTAATGTGTAGAATGAAGAATGGAGAATGCTGATATTGATATTATTTATATTATTTTATAATTTTGATGGATTTGGTTTTGTTTAAAAATGATTTGGTTGGCACCAGTGTTTTGTTTAAGTTTGTTAAAGTTTCTATT